>MCJB01023435.1:54868-78547 GCA_002018475.1 Nicotiana obtusifolia
AGATAGATATACACAATGGAAATCTAAACCCTCTAGATTGCTTTTTTTTTTTTTTTTCTTTTCTTTCTTTATGAAGTCAGGCTTTGGCATCAAATCAAGCTGAGATGCAGGAATTCATCATATGTAACTAAAAAATTTGGCACAAAACTATCCGTCAATATCACTCTTTTCATGTGTTAACTGCTTACTAAATAAATCCCTTCAAAGGATATTATTAAGAAATTGAGTTATCAAATTTTCTCGAAGTGTGTTGACAGCTCTTTAGAATATAGGAGCTAATTAAGCTTCATCGTAACACGTCAGAAATGGAGCTTCTAGAAGAAATAAAAAAGACATAAAAGATTATGGTAAAATAAATACGATATTTTTATTCTTAATTAGATGTTTTAAATTATGGTCTTGAGAATAAATATATTTCGATAAGGAACACTTTTTTTTAAATGAGCATTACGCGACTAGAATTCAAATCCGGATACTAAAACCATGTTTTAAAAAAAAAAAAAAAGACTATCTTTGAATTTAGTCACAAGACAATTTCTAAGGAAGAAAAAGAAAGATAAAGATGCAATATTCCAAAACAATAAGTAGAACATTTGCGTCCAAATTAGGTAACTGTTTTTGGCGCAATACTGTCATGTCATCTGTCTCAACAACATTTTCTTGATTCATCACTTCATCAATGAGTAATAGTATTAAAATAACATATAACTAAAATAATTGGATATAACATGATATGACCTTATCGGATTAAATACTAGAGGACAGAAATTAGTTTCAAATTTTTTCTTCTTGTGGGCAAAAAAGACATTTTTCTTCTTATCCAAACCTGTAGGACAGAATAATATACTCAACGGAATTAATTAACTCTATGGAATTTTGTCGATCTTTTATTACTAAATATTGAAGTTAAGTACGTTAGCATGATACAGTAGTGAGTTAATCTTCAAAAGAAAATAGCGAGTTAATCTGGATTGGACTATAGTCAATAAGACAAAACTGTAATTTGCACACTTAATCTATTTATTTGCCTTTAGATATCGCACGACAAAAGAAGATTTAGTACGAAGAAACTTTAACTTAAGAGTTTAACTTTTATATATTAACAGTATATTTTATACAATTATATTATTTAAAAGATAATTATAAATAACTTCTCATAATAAAAAATAAAAGTACTTACTGAAAAATTAAGCCGGCTGCTGGATATAGACAATTCAATTGATTAATCTGATAGTAAAGATTCTTTAGTTATACTATCCTTGTAAATAGGTTTGGTACATAAGTCAAATCCTTAAAATAATGAAAATTGTATAGTTTTTTAAGTTTCAAACAATATTTTAAAAAGCAAAATTTAAATTCTTATTAGATACTGTGGTAAATACAAGCATTACTAGTAGTAATAGATACTCCATACGTACGAGTTGATTTACGGGAAATGTCCTTTTTTTCATTTCATTGTCCAGATTTTGTTCCTATTACAATAAATTGCGCAAATATAATCCTTGAGAAAATGTCTCTTTCAGACAAAGTTATTAAACTCGAATCTAATATTTGCTTAAAATTAATTTTTAATTTGCTAACAAAATATTATAAACTGTAGTCTAACGTTTAACGTTTTCTCGTAGGATTTTCAGTAAGAAGAAAGGTCCATTAATTACAAGAAAAAACAGAAAAGTTTTTACTAAACAGCTTATACCACGAAAATTTCTGATAAGTATATACGTCCACGTAACCGCTGCATGCACATCAACACTTAGGCTTAATTATATATTTGCTGATGACGATGTCACCGGAATACCAATGATCGGTACCGGCGAGCAATCAGTCACTTCCGGAAAGTACGCCATCAATGGCGACCTTTGAGGGTGCATTCCTAAAAGAAATGAAGCTTCCATTTTCACAGAAATATTAACAACTCCATGACCTCTTGAACCATCTTTATTTTTTAACCGATAACTAAATTGTCGGACAAAACCTGTCGGAAGCAACCTATCGAAAACATCGGCCGCCGGGATCATACACCACCCGAGTTCACTCCTACGGTTAAAGAAATTTTTAGAATATATTTGAAGGTATATGCATAAATGTCCATGTAAAAATAGACTAGCATCAATTGGAAGTTGAAATTTGTCACCCCATTTTGGATTTTCACCTCCTTTTTCATCTGCACTTGTTGTGTAAACTTCGGTGGTGGTGGCGGAGATGGAGGCGGTAGCAACGGTTGAGACGGTGGCGAAGGGGCGGAGCTGCCACCAGGTAGTGGTGTTTTTGAGACCTTGAGCAGATATGATGGTGATTTCCATGGGAAAAAAAACCAAGAAAGTTATATGTCATGTGTGTATTATGCAATTTGAGGGCTCTTTTATGGGACAAATAAAGAGGGAGCCATGCAACTTCGCTTGTGGAAAAAGTTGGTGGAATTGAAATGTAAACGTTAATTAAAAGCAAGCGAAGCAAGAGTGTCGAATCCACTAGCTTTTATCAGAATCTTATATTTATTTTAAAAAATTTATTAAATATATATATATTATTAATTTAGAACCTAATAATTTAAAACGATTAGAATCTTCAAAATCATAAGTTTGAATCTTAACTTCGCCTCTGATATTTCATGTGGAAACCGAGGAAAATTCTTCAATAGAAGATATATCTAACAGTATGTAGTGGCCAACCATTTGAAAATTAATCAGGCTCACAGTAATGAGAATGAGGCCCACGACATATATTTTTAATTTTTTTATCAATTCTTTCTCGGAAGTAACCTGCAGCTAGTTGATGCACTTGCAAGGATGAGCATTGAGCTAAATGAAGAAAATAGTGTTACAAAGTCTCACATCCGTATGGGATGGGATATTTGTGTTCTATATATGATCTTGGGCAATTTAAACCTCATACGTCTAATTTTTGAGTTGAGTTAGGTTTAATATGTATTTTATATGATATCAAAGTTATACTCAACTTAATTCTTGATTTCCTATAAGGGCTTCCATATTATATTTTACACGTAGATGTCTAGTCCAGTACGTGGGAGGGTGTTCAAAGAGTCCGTATTGGTAATGAGGGATGAGCAGGTCTCTTAATTACTTTTATATGATTATTCGTCAGCTCAAGTTAAGCTCAAAGTTCATTTCTTGTCAAATAATTTTTTAATTTTTTGATGCCACATTCCCTCATGTAGTAAAATATTATGTGCAAGACTTGCAAAAGACTAGTTTTTCATTAGAAATGTCATATCAAAAGTGACTCAATTCAAACCAGAGTCTTCATACCCAGAAGTCTTCTGCTTAATAAAGTTTGCAATAAATAAATGCAATGCTTAATATCTTGTTTCAAGATTACCCAATGCATTATTGCCAATTAACCATATGTTATTTGATGGTCCATCATATACTGGATAGTGATAGATCCATTTCTTAATTATCTGGGTTCTAGAGCGGTAATGAGGTTGTTTTTGTTTTTTCTTCTGTAAATTTTCATAATAATTTAAATATTTTAATCTATCAATTTGTAAAGCAAAGAAGTTTTTCCAGTCCCGTCCTTAATTTGTGATGATAAGAATTGATGGCTCAATTAATGTTTTCTGCAGGCACATTAGTTGTATATAAAAATTTTCAAATAGATTTATAATGTAACTCGTTCTTTGTTATGTCAAATCATTTATTTTCTAAATCAAAATCCTTGTCTCCACCTCCTTGTTCAATTGATCTACTGTGAACATAACCAGAAAAGGTTCTACGCACATCTGTGTGCTAGTCCGTTTTTACTGGGGCGGATGTAGCTCAATAATGCCAGGTTCAATTGAATTCATAATTTTTGACGCGGAATATAAATTTATATACAATAAATTAATAAAATCGCAATAAATTATAGATATGAACGCATAACTTTAGGATATAATAGGTTCAATACTAAAAATTTAAAGGTTGAACCTATAGAATTTAAATTTTGAATCCGCCCCACGCATTTTTATATCCAACTTTAAATAGATTCACTATAATGAGTTCAATATACATCTTTCCGTCGAAATCAAGCATAGAGATTTCATACGAGTTTTTCCACAATCAAATGACAAAATTAGATTTCCCTTTGTTTATTTTTCTATTCTTATCACGTGGAAATTGAAGTATTAAAAGCTTAACTTTAGTATTTATTATTTCATATTTTCCTAACATATGTAGTTGCCAACTTCATCAGAGGGACAGAGTGAAAAAACAAGAGAATTCCTTTGAATTATTCCACACTTCACATCAAAATTTCCATAGCCCATTACACGAATTTTCCATGCAATTACCATTCAGTTTCTCGAAGGTTAGAGAAAATTGAGAAAATTGAGAAAAGATGTTTGGAGAAATCAGAAAGTAGAATTTCTAATCACTTTCTAGGATTGTTATTGTATACGGGTGAAATCGGATGTATGAGATGGTCCGGTTTCCGATAAAATATAATATCCGTTTAGAATATAAATTAGACATGAAAATATAGATAACTATGATGGAGACTCTGCAGGCGTCGGATCGTAACATGGAGTGCAGCTCACGGTGAAGTCCCCGCAATAGCCGCGCCTTTGCGCTCAAAAGGCCACCAGACATATATGTACCTGCACAATAAGTGGAGCAAGTGTAACATGAATACGTAAATCAACGTGTACCCAATAAGTATCTAGCCTAACCCTAGAGGAGTAGTGACGAGGGTCGACATTGACACTTACTAGTGGTCCAATAAGACAGATACAGTAAAAGTAAACAGATGTGTGTCAGAATAAATAAACGAAATAACAAATATAAATATGTGGTACAATTCTCCTCAGCAATAACTCAAGCTCTCAGCTAGTAATTACCTCCTTAATCGGAGTATATATATAATGGACCTCACCAGATAGGTCGTCACAATACAAATCAGAAAAACTCACAAATATACTAGCTTTTTGTCAATTATTACGCACGATTTCATAAGAATATTTTATAGAAATGACGAGGCGTACGGCCCAATCCCATCATAATATGTGCACTGCCGAGGGTTGAATGGCACGAATAATAGATACATCTATTATATTGCCGAGGCGACGACCCGCTCACATGAGAGTGTGATACATAATCTGGTCAAAGAGAACGGCCCGATCCCATCATAATGTGTGCACCGCCGAGGGTCAAGCGGCACGAACTATAGATGTATCTATTATACTGCCGAGGCGAACGGCCCCATTCCATTAGAATAAGAAGCTTTAACGGGTCCTTGACCTCACTCACGAATAGACGTGTGAGTTATAAATTTTAAGGGAAACCTTTTGATGAAAACGCATAACGCGGGAGAAATTCATAAGAGGAGTACAATTAGTTCACGACTAATCATGAGTCTATCACTCTATGCAAGTCTAGTCTCAAGTCGCAACGTAAAATAAAAGAATTTAATAGGCAAGAGACAACTCAAATAGTACAGTTATAACATGGCGGGAACCTAAGTCTACCCAGACATAGCATGAATCTAGCTATGTACGAACTTTCATCACCTCGTGCGTATGTAGGCCACGCAACAAGTAGCACATATCAATTAGATCACTAGGGGTAGTTTCCCCCTCATAGAGTTAGACAGGAGACTTACCTCGCTCCAAAATTCCATACCGACTCCAATGCCACTTAAACACCTCAAACCGATACCCGTATCTCCAAAACTAGTCAAATAAATGTGCAAATTTATAAATATATACTCTATTATCCATAATTAATAAATTTATAACATTTCCAACTCCGCTCGAAAAATCAATAAAGTCACCCTTCAGGCCCACGTGCCCGAATTCCGAAAATTTTAAATATAATCATTACTCATAACGTTATGAACTCAAATACATAATTTATTCCTAATTCCATGTCCAGTTCCGTGGTCAAAATTCAAAAATACCAAATTTTAGATTTTCTACCAAAATCCCACAATTTCTACTAATTTTCATGTTTAAATTCTTGTAGAATTCATGTATTTAACTTATAATAGGTGGGAATAACATACCTTGACATAGATGACAAAAAATCTCCCCTTGAAGCTTTTCAAAAATCGCCCCAACCAAGTGAAAATGAAAGAAAATGGGCAAAATCCCGTATAAAACCAAGTCCTCTGCCCAGCGATCACCGCACTTGCGGTCACTTGGCCTCTTCTGCGATTTCGCAGGTGCAGCCAGAAACTCCGCTTCTGTGGTTCCTTTCAGGCCCCTCAACCTCCGCACGGCCCTTCCAGCGCTTCTGCGCCTTCGCTTTTGCGACGCCTCATCCGCTGGTGCGGTTCCGCTTCTGCGGAGTTCGACCGCATCTGCTGTCCCAGCCTTCCCCAGCAAAATCCGCTTCTGTGCTCCAGTGGTCGCATATGCGATCACGCAGATGCGAAAATTTCTTCGCACTTGCGACCTCTGCCCAATTCACTCCCCAACTGCTTTTGCGGCTCACTGTCTCGCTTCTGCGAGGTCACTTATGTAATGAAGCTTTTGCAGAAGCGGTACTTTTTCTTTAAATTCAAAATTCGATCTGTTAACCATCCGGAATCCATCCGAGGAACCTGGGACCTTGACCAATTATACCGACGCGTCCCAAAACACATTACGAACTTAGTCGAGGCCTCAAATCACGCCAAAAAATATCAAAACTACGAATCGATGATCAAAATCCCTCTTTAAACTTTTGAAGTTTCAAACTTCGACGAACGCGTCCGAACCATACCAAAACATTCCGGAATGATGCCAAACTTTGCGTACAAGTCATGAATCACAATACGAAGCCATTCCAAGGCTCGGAATTCCAAACGGACATCGATAACACCAGAGCCCACTTCAAATCGAACTTAGAAAATTCTTAAATCTTCAAAATGCCAACCTTCCATAATAATCTCTGAAATGCTCTCGGGTGATCCGATACTCAACACGAACATACGCCCAAGTCCGAAATCATCATACGAATCTATTGGAACCTTTGAATCTCAATCCCGAGGTTGTTTATTCAAAAGCCAAACCGTAGTCAATTCTTCCAACTAAAAGCTTCTGAAATTAGAATTTTCCATCCAAATCAACTCTGAACTTCCCGAAATTCAATTCCGACCACAAGTACAAGTCATAATGTATGAAGTGAAGCTATCCAAGGCCTCAAACCGCCGAACGACACGCTAGAGCTTGAAACGACCGATCGGGTCATTACATTCTTCCCCACTTAAATATATGTTTCTCCTTGAACGTGCTAAGAACTGCTCTAGAGTTGTCCAAAATTACTGTTTAACACCTCGTGCACCTACTCGTGCTATCACAACCCAGTCGAACACAGTAGCTCGAGTCAAACTGAAGATTCCTCATTTTATTTAGTCAATAAGCCTTAGAACCAAATTTCAACCTCCGAATTTCTCTACAAGACCCGATTCTAACATATGAATACCGTATCAATCACCACACACTATACCAAGACACGATCATGCACCTATGCTGAAATTAAAACCATGCACCACATGAGTCGGTTGCCCATAATAACCTCCTTCGACCACAATAGCTGGAATTTCACGAATCTGATACCCGCAATACGCCTCATGACGCATATAAGTCCTGACCCAACTCTCGAAATACTGCCACTACGGCAGAGATGTGCAAAAAGTAACAATCGCCTGCCGAATCAACAAATCATGGAGTCTCCCCTACTGACAAGGATCATTACCTCATTCTGAACTGAATAACGATATTTGCTCTTTAATATACCCTACATAACTCCGGTCGCACTGATCCCAGGTCCATTGACCTCGTCTCGCCCAGTACAAGCTGCTCAAGCAATAAGTCATCTCAAATGCTTCCAAAAATCTCATATGACGCCAACAATGCGCCAGCAAGCTACAAACTCGAATGTGATACATAAGGAAAAACGAACTCTGGAAAGGAACTATCCAGCCCGCGTAACGAATAAGACAGTCGAACAAACGCTATGAACCCTTCTCAGAGAATGAGAAACAAAATACACAAGAATAGATAAAGGGAATCATACTCAACAACTCATTGTTGCGGCGTGCAACCCAATCCACGCATGATACTGTTGCGGTGTGCAACCCGATCCAAACATCATACTGCTGCGGCGTGCAACCCGACCCAAACAACGTACCCGTGGCAGCGTGCCACTTGATCCACACATAATAATAAATAAGGAAATTCCCATAAAAGCCATAATGCTTATACCTACGAAATAACAAATATCGACCACAAGCACGCCAAGTGCGAAAATACCACCCTAGGGAGACAAATAGCTCCATACGCTATGAAAGCTAAGTACGGTTAAGGTGCAATAAATGACCTGCATCTCGAGAGCCATCCTACTCATTTAATATCACCAGCTACACGGGACCACAACACATGTGCGAATAATCAAGTCGTCTCAATCCGGAACAATTCCCACAATTCACAAACAAAGGAATAGAGCGCCTCCCAGGCATAAACTCTAACATTAATGATATTACCAAAAGTCCCTGTACTCGATTTCAATCTTTAACAATCGAGTGACTAACATGTCACACTTATACAAATCTCCCCGTGGGGTACGCTCCCACGACCTTTCCCACCATGTAGCAAGGTCTGCACCTCCATACCACCAACCGTTCTATTATGTAAAGCAAATCAAGAATTCGCAAATCAATACACAAAGTCTCTTACACAGAACGTCGTTCTTAGGTGAGACTGAAGAAAATGCCATCTTACTATGAACATCTGAATTCTCCCCTGCTCATCCGAGCTAGTGACATTCTTGTCAACACCAAACCGCAACCTTGATCCTCAACTTTTAAATTTCCATGCCGCTACGTGAGAATACAAGAGTTTATCATAGCCCATGAGTTACTAGTAGAATAAATATTTCATTAAGAAACCTTTTATTTAGGTCATTCAGAAGAGCCAATGCAACACGCAACTGAATTCCCATACCGTAGAAAAATACAAACCTCAAGTTGCAATCTAAACCGCCATGACTCCTTCGGAATTCATTTACACCGCAAGACCATTTGAATCAAATACCTCCCAAATCAATCAAGTTATGGTGGCTGTCAAGCCCGCGCATACAACCACAAAACACATGTTTAACTTCACGCGCTGAAGGAATCGATCATTGCCACAATCATGCTGATTCAACCATTACTGACCGATCCAGCTTCTTCCAATTTACTCTCAACCAGCCTTAGAAATAAGAATAGCTCCATTCAAAAATGTAACGAACCAAATCCGCACTCATCTAGAGTGACCCGTATCACGAGGCCACATCGTCTCATACTCACGAGCCACCTCATACTCTCCTTATACGGGCAATGGAATCTCCAACTGGTATACCCATTCTGCAAGACCTTCCGCGAATCCGAAGCTATTTCTTCCTTTACCCCAATACTGCACCGTATACCCGATGATAACATAGAACATTCCAAGTTCCGTTTGCAATCCACTGCGAAAACTCGGTCCTTAACCACACAACGGACTCGAAATCCTTAGGCACTGCACTTTAATTCTTGAACCCATTAGGACAGTTGTTGAGAATCACCCACTCTGACCTAGTCCCGAATATAACCAAACTCTAAGGCTCTGCTAGCACATGAACACCCTCTTAAAGAAGCAACCAACTGAATTCTTTTTCTTGTACATTACGCCCACAAGAAGCATAAACTCTGAGTCTTCCCAAAACCTCACCTGAATCGATAAGGCGAAGTATAACACACATTCATTAAGTTCCTTGCTCGAATTACCCCTGATTTTTTTTTCTTAGTCATAAATAATCCACCAACACATCGATTACCAAAAAATGCATCTATAACCAGAAATTGCACAAGCAAACAACCACGCGACCCAATCGTAGACGGTAGGCTCCTCCACTTAGCTTTAAGCTACCATCACATAATGTAGAGCCCAAAACGATTCCTCTTTCTCAATTACCATGATCCCGCACCGTTAACCTGCTAATTTTCTCGAAGTCTTTTGTTAAGTTTTTCATGAAATATTTTGAATTATCGGTCACGACCGCATACTCAGCGATAACCTGTGCACAGGAGATAACCCACCTGTGGTATTCCATGCCGACATCTTCCAACGACGCTACACCGGGTACAACTACCACCAGTTTAGTAAACCCTCCTGAGCCCATGCTCGTCCACCAACTGTACAAATTTGTTCCTTCCCCATTGACATCAGCTGAAAGTCCAACAATACCTTCCAAACTCAGGGTCATGTTGCATCCTAAATGATAATCAAATCTTTGCACCCCTCTTCATCTCAAGCAAAATCTTTTATGCCATATTCAATCTTTCTTCGTACAGTAACCACTATTCCAATTATAATCTGTGGACCTAGTCACTTTCCACCATGCCTCACAAGTCGCTCTAACCTTCCTCAAGGTACGTGGCTATCCTACCACAGAATTCATATGCTATTCTGCCACTTCTACTTTGGTCAAACCATCTCCTTTAAGCAACTTCTCGACCTCCATTTTTCATACTTGGCCTGCTAGTAATCCAACCACCGCGACATACCTCCCGCCATGTCCTTCCTCATACTCTGCGACCCAATTGTTGGCTCAAATCAAATCCATACATATAGCACCGGAATTAATGAATTGCTACCAACTCTAAACCTCCTAGAATATCATCTTTCTCGAGCCATCGAAGACGGATACCTCATTGAGGCTGCCCTCGAGTCCAGAATCATCCATCCCCTGATTTTCAAGCAGTTTGATAATCTATTACATTTCTTATCTGTTTATTCTAGCAATCTTTACCGTCTGTATTGAATAAATCTACGTATCCTTAAAATCACTTACAAATTTAATTATTATTTATTTTTTAGGATAAAACAGTTATGTACTTATGTTTTCCAAACGCAGTTAATATTTAACTAAGAATTTATGAAAATCATTAAGTTGTATACTGACCCTCCAGATTATGGATACAATTGAAGAAAGGTTTCTTAGTCCCCTCTGATTGTGTAATCTTCTTGTTTATTCGAGGCCAGTAAAACGAGCAGTCTATGTAATCTCTTATTTATTGGGGGTTATAAAAAGGAGTAAACTAAATGAAATGATAACAAAACAAATATCAGCATCTATCACCTATGGCTTGCGATTGTATCCCATACATGGAATTATAAAATAGAGGGATTTTTACGTTGCTATACACTATTTGAAATCTTATTATCCTTTCTATTTATGTTTCAATTTAATTATACGGTCATATACAATTTAGGAATATCAGTTATTTCCTTACCCTTTTATACTTGCCCACTCTTTCTCTCTCCGTCTCTCTCTGTCTTTGTCTGTCTCTCTCCGTCTCTCTCTCTCTCTCTCTCTCTCTCTCTCTCTCTCTCTCTTTGTCTCTCTACTCTCCTTCTCTGTTTTTTCCCCAATTTCTCTTTATTTGATCTTCTCTGTTTTTTTATGTTTTTTTGTTGTTTAGAGTTCTAATGGAATTTATCAATGGATTTCAATCATTTTAACTTAACAATTTTCTTTTATGTTGCACAATTGGTGTTCAAATTAAAATTGTCAATCAATAAATTTTGAAGGTGTTTGACTCTCTACTATTGACTGCCATTAAAAAGCTTTGAAGCTTTGAAATCGAATTTGGATTTTCAAAAATCATTATTTGTTTGGATTGGGTATTGTTGGAAACAATTGGGAATATTGTTTAGAGTTTACATCTCAATTTTGAGGGGGTTTGGATGAAGATTAGACTTGAATTTGGCTAAATTTCAGATTGAAACTCGAAGAAGAAGAAGAAGAAGAAGAAGAAGAAGAAGAAGAAGAAGAACACATGATATACAAAATACTTACGAAATTGTAGTAAAGTTGTAGTATAATCGTATGTAAATTTATTATATATATATATTTTATTTGAATGTTGTATGAAAGTTGAAAAATAGTTGTATAATGTATGAACTATTGTATATATAAAATTAAAAGTAATCACTTAACAGAATATTAAATAATATTGCAGACTAAAATTTGTATTTAACTTATCAATACTATCTTTTTACATAAAGTTGTTGATTTGTATCAAAACTGTATAAAGAGAGTAAGTTTTGATTGGAATTTTAGAGAGGAAGAAGCACACACCACAGACAAAAATATATACAAATTATATACAAAATATATACAAAAGAAATATTGTATAAAAATTATATTTAAGTTGTACGATATTGTAGTTGTATTTAACTAGTAGAAATAATGTATAAAAGTTTTAGATAAGTTGTAAATAAGTTGTATAATATATAATTAGTTGTATGAAATTTATTTTTACTATGTATGTTGTTGTAGATATTCAAATTTGCATTAAAGTTGAACGAAATTTATTTTTAATTTGTATGTTGATGTACTATATATTGTTCTTTCTCAATTGATTTTATCTTCTCCGAAGTCCAAGGAGATACTAAATTTTGTTCAGCTGCAACATCTGATGTAGGTTTTTCGCCGCCTGCTTTTGAAGACATTACCTTCTCCTGGTTGTCCAAAAATATCAACAATTACAAGTGACTCAGCAATGGGCTTGCCATTGTGCAACAACACTGGGATTTTCTTATGAACAGGGTTTGATTGAAGAAGTAGAGGGCTCTTGTTCTGTAAATTTTCTTCTATCAACTCATATTATAGTCCCTTAATCTTCAGAGCCCATTCAATTCTGCAACTAAAAGGGTTCCCATTATGTTGATGTACCATATATTGTTCTTTTCTCAGTTGATTTTATCTTTTCCGAAATCCAAGGAAATACTAAATTTTGTTCAGCTGCAACATTCGATGTAGGTTTTTTGTCTCCTGCTTTTGGAGACATTACCTTCTCCTGGTTGTCCGAAAATTTCAACAATTACAAGTGACTCAGCAATGAACTTGCCATTGTGCAACAACACTGGGATTTTCTTATGAACAGGGTTTTGATTGAAGAAGCCGAGGGCTCTTGTTATGTAAATCTTCTTCAATCAACTCATATTCTGCTCCCTTAATCTTTAGAGCTCATTCAATTCTGCAACTAAAAGGGCTCTCACTATGTCCAAGCAACTTTACTCCTGACATTCTCTTATAATTTCTAACTCTCACAACTCTTATTTATGTTAATATTTTTTTTTTATGGTGGTATGAATTGATCTTGGTGTTCTTTTATAGCTTGAAAAATAATAAAAAAATTTCCTAGGCACCAATCAAAATTATTTCTTGTTTGACACCTGAAGCTTAACTAATATAATGTATGCATTTGCAGTAACGACTTAATTCGAAGTAGTGGAAGCTTCTATTTATTAAATATTGCTGGCTACTTTTGAAAATTTCTAGACACACGGCTTGTTTATTGATTATTTTGAAGCAATTATCAAACAAAAATCTCAAAATATAAGTTCGATCGGAGAGGAGTGGAGAGAGGAGAGAAAAAAAGAAAAGGGTGTAATTAAATCCCTTGATTAAAGGCATTAATAATAGATTGAAAGATTTTTAAGGTAGAATGCATATAATTTGTACGTGATCCTTGTTTAGAGCGGGTAATATACAAAATTAGAACAATTTTGATAAATAAATTTCAAATATTGTATAGAAATAAAAAGTTCCCAATTATAAATATCATGGATTGATTCAAGATTTAGGGAGATCGACGTTATGGCCCATGATTAGGGATATACAAAGAAAATTTATAAATCTGACCGAACTGATAATTCGAGTCAAATTGAAAAAAATATCCGATTGTAATTTGATTTGGTTTGATTTGATATTATGAAAAAAAAACTGGGCATAATAAAACATTTAAATATTTATTGTAATCATATTTTTCCTATTTCAAATTATAAAAGATGATTTCTTCAACAAGATCCTCCTCAATATATATTACATAAACATAACTGGTATAAACTCTTACCAAATACATTTTAGAATTTAGTACTACTTAATTTAAAATCATGCCTCTAAGAGTTAAACACAGCAAAAAAAGATTGAAGAGTCTGTCAGACAACAATTGGACCATCCCAGCGCACCCACAAATGGTGCTGAGAACGATCATCTACGGCGCTAATCACCCGAGGGCCATGAGAGCTGTTAATCACGCTCTGATCCAACGGCTATTATTCATCCACCAGACTTAGTTTTCTGTCTCCTTAGAACTCAAGGATACAGTGGTACGAGCCTATAGAACAGATCCTGTTCAAGTAAGGTCGTGAACTTCATCTTTGCCGTTCATTTTTATAAAGGACTTCTTCGTGCAGTATATTGTCGGTGTGGGAGAAAGAGAGTATCGTTTAAAAAATGCGGTCTTTTTTTGTGGTTAAGCCAGGTTTGTTCGTGTGATTAATGGTCAAACTTAAAGTAATAATATTTGCCAAGTCCAAAATAAAGAGGGCAATAATAATTTATCAAACCAGTATCGTCAAAATGGTCAAGGATCTCCGACAGATTTAATGGTAGAGTTATTGTTATTTTAAAATCTGCATTAAATTCTTTGACTCCTAAATTTATAGTTTACAATTTTACCTTTTTATCCCTTATAATTTGCATTAATTCTTTGATTTATAGTTCACAATTTTGCTTTTCTATCCCTTTCTTGTTTACATATCTAATTTAAAGCTGGACGAGACATTTTTGCTTCTTTATTGATCAGAACTAATTGAAATGAAGAAATGCTACTCATTCATTCTAGTTATAATAATAATACACGAAAGTTTTGTCAGTTATAAGCTGTGTGCTCCGCTATATTCGTCAGATCGAGTATTTGCAAATGTTTCGACTTACTTTATAGTAATCTCGTTAACCTCAATTTTTATGATATTTACTTTCTTGAAAAGAAAAATTACAAAATAATATGATAAACAGATCTACAGAAATATCTTTGTTTTCATGTAATATCAATAACAGAGATTCTTTTGGTCAAAGAATATGTTGCAGAATGTTGCATTTATACTATATAGATTACCAATTCCATCATAAATAGTTTGCATCCACATAAATCACATTACTTAAACTCCTCCCATACCTTTTCAAAAGGATCTCAAATATCAATCATCTTATATTTGGAAAAGAATATCTCCATAATCCCATTTTATGACATCCCAAAAATTAAAACTTTATTATTTTAGCCAGGTCAAGAATTTAAATATACTAGGAGTACTAGAACTTAACTAACATTATACTACTAATATTTTTCATTTACAATACAAACTTAATACTAAGAATTCAAACAAAATAAAACAGATACGCAAGGAAAAGAAAAAAAGGGAGAACAAAGCTCAGTAAGTTTAATAAGAACTTTAAATTACAATACAGCGTTATTTTGTTTTAATTATGTACAAACAATTTTCTAACCAAAAATTCTTTTGCAACTTGCAACCTAAATACTTCCCATCTAACTAAAACATTTGACTTAATTCCCACATTTGTCTATCTTTTTCAACTAGGCCAGCCACCTCCCCTATTTTCCCGATCCAATTATGGATCATTTTGAAAGCCACCTTTTTCTCTCCTTTTCCACCGCTTTTTGTGGTCTTTTTTGTAAACAATAGTTTTCAAATATAGCGACCTTTTACAACATTGACCCACTCTCGCTGTTCCAGAAACTCCCAGAAACAACATTGATAATTACTTTCATATACACGTGTTCTTTTCCAACATCTTCCTCGTTGCTCTAGTAAGTGCTTTTGTGGGACCCAATTAGTGGGGACCACTTCTTAATTTTTGTCTTTTTGGTTCTCCAACAAATCATTAGCCTAATCGATCTATCCACGGCTGACCATCAAGGTGTCCGCTTCCTGAATCTAACGGCTCTGATTTCACGTCTGATCCGTGCAGCTGTACTTGATCCTGCACTCTTCCTTCTCTTTCAGATTCTTCTTCGCTACTTCTCCTCACGCGCTTTACCCCAATTGATACTCCAAACAACCGCGGGCTGATATCTTCCTCCGCCTTAACGCCGCTGCTTTCCGCCGGCGTGGCGGCGGCTCCTCCATCCACCTCCGCCGCAACTTGCCCACTGGGAAGCAATTCGAGAGCTCTTCCTTCTGGAATTCCTGCCGGCGTCTCCGACGGATTCCCCGTGTAATTCGACATCAGATTGTATACGTTATTGCATAAGCTCCTCAACCGATTTAATTCTTGGCTCAATTGTGCATTCTCTTTCCTCAACCGTTCGTTCTCTTCCAGAAGCTCCGGTGTCGTCGTACACGTCGTGGTCCTTAGCACCACCGCAGCGGCAGCCGTAGCAGTCGGCGATGAATTCGATGATAACACCTGCTCGTCACCGGAGTTTGACGGGGATACCATTCGCACTGCCGGCGCCACCGCTATCGTCACCGTTTGTGCTGCATTCACCGCTACTGTCGGTGAAACCGCAGTAACGGCAGTCCCTGCCGGAGAGATTTTCCGGCGTTGAATGTCACGAAGAAGTACTTTTTCTCCTCTCCGGAAACAATCATTCGCGAATTCCCATCGATCAGGTACTACTTTCCTGAATCCCTAAACAATAATTTCAACAGAAATTAATGCATATGGAATGTAAAACAACAATTTTACAACAACAACCAAAAAAAAGTATTGAAAAAATCAAACTTTGCTTTTATCATGGATAAGAATCTTACGTAAGTATTAAGCTGCCGAACGAAACTGGAGAAATTATTATGCTTAAAATATTTAGGAAGTAAATCCCTAGCAAATTCTGCAGGTTTCCAAACAATGAACGTCGTTCCATCTTCATTCCACGAGATCAACTCGTCGATAGCGGGATCATCAACGAGTTGATAAGTTTTCGTCAGAAATGGCGTCGGAAGAGATCTCTGATTCTCACCGGCGATAGATTCGCCGCTTTGTTCAACCGGCGACGGCACCATGACATCCACTGCTACTTCTATTACAGATCCAAACCCAAAGAGGGATTGAGAGAAAGCTGTGTTTTTGTTTCTAGAAGGTTCGAAGGAGGTTAATATAGGAGGAGGATTGAAAGAAGAAAATGGTTGCATAAGGAGAATATGATGTGTTCGAGAAGGGAATAATAATAGTAGGGGGTAAAATGGAGAAAAGGTCGGGTCAAACTTTTAGGGTGTGAGAGGCAAACGTGGGTCCCAGTAACTAATTTCTAGTTAGGAAGTCGCGAGAAGGTACCTTAAAAATTTTGGAGAGGTAAAAGTTTTTTATTTTCCAGAAGGTTCTACGTTTCTTTAAGGTTCCAACATCATTTTTTAATGTTGTGTGTCTTTAGCTCCCACTAATGAAATGTAGAAAGAGTACGTGTCGGAGGAGTTGTGAATTGCTTATTTTTGCGGTGGAGATAAGGATGCTGATGTTGTCATATAGGTTCGAGAAGATTTAATACTCGATCCGATTTATTTTAAGTGATTTTTTATTTTTTTAAATCATAATATTGAATGTTTCCAGATATTAAGAAGGAATTAATTATTTCTTTCTAAAGTTGTCATTGGAGTAAAGAGTCTAGGAGTAGTTTGTTATATTTTTAATAAATAAATTAAGGTTAATTTGTTAATTAATATTACGCGGTGTCTTCCTGAGATTTCTTGAAAAGACGACGTAAGGCTAAGCAATCGATATCCATGCAGTTACTATCCACCAATTAGGGTACCCTCCGTATGCTAGATGAGATTGTCAGGGCCGGACGGAAAAATCAATATCAAGAGCAATTGAGACAACATAAAAGAGAATTTAGAAAGAAAGAAAGCTTGATTGCATTAATGAAAGCTATTACAAAAAAATAATACGGTGTCGAGGGGGAGAAACACCAGTACATAGGATTGTTTGCTCGCTAAAAAGTTTGATTCCTTAACATGTGCAAAAAAAGCCAAAAAATTACTTAAAGTGGACCGGAGGGACTATGTTTAAATCAAATTTTATACGTAATAGAAAAATTAAACGGTATATTACTTTTTTAGTTCGAATATCCTAACGTCTTAAATTTAAATTCGCTACTATATTTAAGATAAATTGATACAACTTACTGTTCTGGAAAAATCCTATTATGAAAATGTGAAATGATGGGATAATATTACTTCTTTTCTTTTTTTGGTAATTGAAGAATTCGCTATTTCAACTTCGATAGATAATTCAATTCCAATATTTTCATGCTGCGGTTTAAGCGATGAAGGGGTATTAGATTGCCTTTTGTTTTTTTCCTATAATATTCCATGAATAAATAAGAAATTGAGATCCCTCATTTTATCTATGATGTATCGCTTAGAAAATAATTTTTTTCCCCTCAAAGTAGGCATTCGTTCTGTAGTATAAATGGTCGAAAGATGACACTGAATCACATCAGATGGAGCCATTCTCTCAAAGCAGAACTTGATGCTAGGATCAAAACTTTAAGTAAAGATCGATATTTTAGAGTAACGATCGATATAATAGAGCTAAAGCAGTCATATTCATTAATTTACTAATCTGAATTACGAATAGCTAATTTTTACTAGCTTAAGAATTTGAATTTCCTGTCCATGCAACTTTTTATATATATAATCATGCCATATTTGTCATTGTTATGGAATTTTTTATACATAAAAGGTCCAGATATACCAATAAAGTATATGCATTTGTCGGTCGTTAAAAGGTGAGTTCAATCTTGCCCTTGCCGTATATAAGTTGGGTCATATATGCTCTTTTTTTAACCGACCTCGCTAATAGAATATTTAGCACCAGATTTTGACACGTCACAATCTGGTGCATTCCATCTATATCCTGATTTTAAATAATAAATCAACCTGACCCGATACTCTTATATTATTAAATCGACCCGATATTTTTTTTACTTTAATGTTTGAGATTTTTGATTTTGGTTTGTGCTAATTATGTCTTTTCGTCTTTTAGGAAGAGAAAAAATTAAAAGAGGAGGCAATCAAAGATGAAAAATCAAGCGGCGAGAAGAAAGAGGAGAAAAAGGCAACACCAAAACCTCCCACACCAAATTCCGTCCTACTTTTCTTATTTTCTTTTTGTTTTAGTAATCTGTATCAAGACTCATTTTCAACAATCAGATTCTTTTCTTCTTCTTTAGGTTATGGTAAAGTTTCTTCTTTGTTAATCAAATGTCCGACTCTGGACTGACATGAATTCAAGTTAAGTAGATTGTTGAGTTTCGAAAAAAGAAAAAACATAGAAATAAATTTTGAATGATTTTTGCAGGAGTTGAGGATGTAATCATTGATTGCAAAACACATACAATTTGGGAAAATTCCTAATGGAACATCTATGGTGAGGAGAAATTGGGAGAATAAAGCGAGGTGAGAGAGTGGGTTAATAAAATATAAGATTGTGGTTTATTAATAAAGAATACCGGGTCGAGTTGATATATTATTTAAAATCAGGGTATAGATGGATTGTACCAGATTGTGACACGTGTCAAAATTTGGTGCTAAATATTTTATTAGTGAGGTATGTTAAAAAAAATACATATGACCTAACTTATACACGACAAGAGCAAGATTGAACCCACCTTTTAACGACGGACAAATGTGTATAATTTCGTATACTTTACCGGCGTATCTGGACCTTTTTCCGTTTTTTTATATCGAGAGGGGGCGGGACGGGAGTGGTGACATTGTGTTTGTGACTAATTGGAAAAAAGGATGTAGAAGGGAGAAGTCACTGAAGGGATGTATGCCCTATACTTAAGTGGGGTAGTTTAAATACTTTTTAGATGTAATGTGGAGCTGCAATTTTATGGTTATAGCTCAATTTTTTTTAATTATTCGTTTAAGGAATTTTATATTATTGATTTTAGCGTGGCATAGGTTTAGGCCTTTAGGTAATATCCCCTATAAGCTCTTTTAGTCCGATTTAAGTTATTATAATCTTATAAAATTTGACCAAAAGTCTTAATAAGAAAGTTGAATTTGTCCATTTGTTACTTACTAACTTTCACTTTAGCAAAAAAAAAATAAAAAATAAAAAATTCAGCTTTCACTTCTTCTTTTTTCATAAAAGAATGTGAGATTGAAATAGTTTAGAATTAAATAAGTTTTATAAAGTTATATTTCTCTTTCCTTGTACTTAATCAGCCTATGATTTATAGACCCCTCTTCTCTTGTTTTTTCTTTTCTTGAGTAGAATAAATGGTCTTTTTCCCTAGTTATTGGCGACGAAGTTGATCGAGAAAAGGTTGAAGATGATCATCGGAAGATTTATTCTTCCTTGTCCAACGATGAGAGAAGAAGCAGTGAGAAGGGAATTTCGGCTAAGATTGAAAGTACACGAAGTAACCTAGTTAGGTCTGAATTAACATAGGAAGTCAAAAGACCACTCTGCCCTCACTCCTAATTAAGGCTGGCTAGTGGTCTGGTTCACACCGGACCGGTGTGAACCGGACCAATTTAGAATGGGGGAGGTGGTGCCAGAACCAGCCACGGGACGGTCTGAGGGTTTGGGACCGGATGGACCGGTTAAAAAATGGCCCGGAACCGGCCGGTATTGGACCGAACCGGACCACTTTAAGAAAAAATCTGTATTTAAAATATAGCCGTTGGCCAACGGCTCTATTGAGCAAATACTCGTTGGGCAATGGCCAAAAACGGCCATTTTACTCATAACCACCCCTAACTATTTATTTTTATAAATACCCCATTATTTCATCATATTTTCACACAAATCATCCAATTCTCTCTAATTCTCTCAAAATCATCTACAATATTGCTATTTCGCTACTTTGGCTATTTGTCTAAATTATACAATTTTGATTATTTATCAAGTTTTACTTGGAGTTGTTATCAAGTGAAGGTTCAAGTATCAACTTCACCTCAATTATACGGCTATATTAGGTCGTCCTTCCTATTTCTACTCTTTAATTAGATTTTTGTGATATATTTATTTTATTTGCTATAATTATGTCTCAAAGAGGTTCAATTGGAACTAGTAGTGGAGGNGGGGAGGCGGGCACGTGGTCGTTCGGAAAATAAAGGTAAAGGAATTGTTGGTAGTTCTAGTCAACACGTAGAGGAAAATCAATATTATCATGATTTTAGCTCTTTTAATCCACTTGATTCACAAAACGTAGAAGCGCAATTTAATTATCAAACTGGGATTAATTTAGAAGAACAACGTGAATTTGAAGCTAGTCCACCTGAAGTTCAGTCCGAATTGCCTCCTGTACCTCCCACTAAAGTCTCGATTCAACGTAAGGATAGATCTGAGGTGTGAGAATTTGTACAGAAGAAAAAGAAAAATCAGACGGCCGTTTGTGGTCTTTGTGGACACGTGTGAATTTTTAAAACTGGGGGTAATGATGGTGGGACGGGTAAAATTAGAACCCACTTAAGAACTAAATATCCCAAGGAATGGTCAATACGGGCCACGGGTATTTATTTTGGAACCGAGCATGGGGGGTTAGCACATGATGAATCCTCGGGTGTCCAAGCTAAACTTAACCAAACAACCGGAGGAATTCTTAGTTATGATAAACAAAGGGATAGGGAAAATATTGCTAAACTAGTCACGGTAGAGGGTTTGCCTTATAGTTTTCCTTCTTCTACTGGTTTTGTTCGTTATATTCAAGCTACATATAATCCTTCCTTTAAAGGTTTTCCAAGAACAACTGTTAAAAATGATATTATTAAATTTAAAAACGAATATAGAGATTATTTGAGATATTTATTTGATAACTTTGACACTAGAGTATGCCTTACTACTGATATGGGTCGTTCTACTAATAACTGCGATTATATTACTGTTACTGTTCATTGGATAGATCCTGATTGGGTCTTTCAAAAACGTATTATTGCATATAAAGTAGTTGATGAACCACTCACGGAAAATTATATTTCCAAAACTGTTTCATTAATTTGTCGTGCTTAATGCTACGAACAACACAGAAGCACTTAGGAATTTAAGACCTATTTTAAACCCTCCTTTTGAGAAATTTTTTCATGTTAGATGTGCATGTCATATCTACAACTTAGTAGTCAAAGATGGTCTTGACTTATTTAACAACATTATTGAAAAGGTTAAAGTAGCTATTGCCTTTATATTTAGAAATAAAAATCAAGAAAGAAAAAGAGAATGGGGAAGGAAATGTATAGAATTAGGAGTGCCGATTAGGAGAGTTCCAAAAGAAGTTTGTACTAGGTGGAATACTCTATATGAAGCATTAACTGTTGCTTACGAATATAGAGAACCTATAACTCAAATATATAATAAATATTTTATGGAACTTTATCACCTTAAGGAGGAAGATTGGAACCTTGTTGAACATCTCCTCCAATTTTTAGAAAAACTTTATCATGCTACTTTAGAATTTTCTGGACAATATTATCCAACTACTCCTACTATGTTATATTATATAGCTAGCATATCTGAATTATTAAAATTATATAGGCAATCCGACGAATATAAAATGGCTGTAGAGGCCATGATTGAAAAATTTTAAAAATATTTTTTCCCAATTCCTCAACTTTTTTACATTGCTTCTGT
Organism: Nicotiana obtusifolia; assembly: GCA_002018475.1. Lineage (NCBI taxonomy): Eukaryota > Viridiplantae > Streptophyta > Magnoliopsida > Solanales > Solanaceae > Nicotiana > Nicotiana obtusifolia. The sequence goes on from MCJB01023435.1 coordinate 77,263, forward strand.
GTTGCATCCTGCATTTAAAATTAAGTTAACTGAACGATTTGTTCGGGAAATATATGCAAATTTAGATATTACACCTCTTGAAATTGCAACTAATAACTATCTCAGTGTAGATACTGCTCGTGGTAAAGTTTATACAGATTTTTAGGCTGTTTTCGGAAAGTACAGAGCTTGGGCAGAGACTGCTACACCAATTGCACCGATACTTTCAACCGGTGAAAGTTCTTCTCAAATAGGCAAACGGCATGCTGGGATGAGCAGTTTTGGAGGACTTGATCAGAAGCTGCTTTCAGAACAAGATGACTACGGGGAGGAATACAACGAGTTCCAAGTCTACTTAATCCAATATCCGAAGAAACTAACAAGTTTTGGAACTCACGATTTATTGGATTACTGGAAGGATCAAGAAGCACAATTTCCCATACTTTCAAAAATGGCCCGCGATATATTGACAATTCAAGCGTCATTAGTTGCGTCGGAGAGCGCTTTCAGCCAGGGAAGATTTCAGATTGGAGATCACAGACATTCATTGAGAGAAGAGGCAATGGAGACAGGAGTTTTATTCAGATATTGGGTCAAAGCAGAGCGAAGAAACTTTGAATACCAGAGCTTTCGCAGAAAAAAGACAGAGCGTACATGGATCAAATTTTGAGCGACGGAACAAGCGAAGAAGGGAATCAAACCAATGAGACGGAAGATGAAGAAGATCAAGAAGAAGACGATGAACCGGAACAACAACAACCTGTTCCTAAGGAAAAGCCTACGGCTATATTAAAAAAACTAGCGAGCATGCTAAAAAAAATATAATTTTCTACATCAAAATACATATTAATAAAATTGCTCCAAGTTCACATCACAACTCTTGTGTTCTTGTATTTTATTTTTTACTAACTTTGTATATATTTCAAGGTTTGAATCTAATTATAAACTTTGAAACTAATTCAAAGTTTGCAAGAATATTATTATAACTGTCACGACCCAAAATCCCAACCCGGTCGTGATGGCGCCTCTCGTGAGGACAAGGCAAGCCAATCCCATCCAACTGTTCTCAAACAGTTAAGCCACGTAATTTAAAACAAGAATACATAAACAACAAAATCAGTCGGAATACATATATAGAGTACCATCCCGACTACAGCCCTCAGATCGGGGTGTCACTAAGTCATGAGCCACTAGAGAAGGCCTAATGATAATATAACTATTACAATATCTTAAGTACAAAGATTTGAGGGAAGCAAAATCAACAAAAGAAAAGAGTTACGAGGCTGCGGACGCAAGCAGCTACCTC
>MCJB01023445.1:0-90366 GCA_002018475.1 Nicotiana obtusifolia
AAGCAGAATATCGAGCAATGGCTATGGCAACATGTGAGCTAATATGGACCAAACAATTACTTAAGGAGTTGAAATTTGGTGAAATCAGTCAGATGGAACTTGTGTGCGATAATCAGGCTGCCCTTCATATTGCATCAAATCCGGTGTTCCATGAAAGAACTAAACACATTGAGATTGACTGTCACTTCGTCAGAGAAAAGATACTTTCAGGAGAGATCACTACAAAGTTTGTGAGGTCGAATGATCAGCTTGCAGATATTTTCACCAAGTCCCTCACTGGTCCTCGTATTAGTTATATATGTAACAAGCTCGGTACATATGATTTATATGCACCAGCTTGAGGGGGAGTGTTAGTTTTAGACATATGTATATAATAGTCTTGTCCCACATTGGTAGAGAAGAAGTATAGGATTGTAGAATATAGCTATAAATAAGGGCCTCTTGTATTGTATCAAAACACATCAATAATATATTTTCTTTCTCCCGTGCTTTCTCACACTTACCCTTGTTTTGAAGACACAAGAAAAAGGAAGAGCAAGGAAGAGAAATAAAAAGAGGGAAAACGGGAAGAGAAGTATTAACTTTCTTTTCTTGGGCTGAAAGAGAAAATTGGAAGGGGAAAAAAATTTGGATTTAGAGAAAAAATTATGGGCCCAATATGAATATAATTTCCATTTTGCATACCCAACAAGAGCCAAAAATTTCTAGAACTTCTTCTTGGCCTTTCTTTCTTACCTTTCCAGACAAACCATTAGTTACAAGATTCATTCTTGGATTTTCCCCATGTTATCAAGAAAAGAAAAGGATTCCTAAAATTGAAAGAATAAATCAGCAAATAAAAAAAATTATAAAAACAAGATTTGTCCACGTTAGAACCAAAAGCGGGAAAAAAAGTACTAGGCACAGGAATGATCTCGACAAAGCCTTGAATTACAAAAACAGTATTTCACATGGCAATGAAATTCAAAACCCTAACACAAACGAGAGTAAAATGTGGAGTTACCATCACAAACACCATACTCCAAACAAGTACATAGAATAAGGTCGTGGAAGCAAAAATCTTAACACCATTCAAAATTTCTCCCGTCCTTTGTTACATTTTCCCTTTTTCCCTGGGGGTGGGGGTCTTAGGTTACAGCTATACTTGTCAGTGCATAACTTCTCCATCAGTTTTGATTATCATGTCCTTTTCTTTTGAGGCCCAGATTCCCACATTTAATTTATGAAGTCAGACCCCCCTATTAGAGTTAGAAAGAGCTACATAAAGAGAAAATGTTAGCTTTTTATGTAACTATTGTCTGTATTTAGAATTGTACACCAGTTAAAATGAAGAAATATGTTCGTTATTTAACAATAGTTTCTCACAACTGCATCTAAGAGCAGCAATACCAAAGGTAACAGATTTCCTAGTGACAGAATGTACAAGTAGAAAAGAAAACCTTACCTATATTCAACTTACCTTTCTAAAATATTCAAGGGCCTCTGTACTAACTTTACATAGATCTGCACAAAGCTGGACACCAGTGATGAGAACTCCATGGTGCTTCTCTTTAAGCAAGGCAGCTACAGGGTTTACAAAATTTTCGGCAAGATCTGGGACCTTCTTTATAATTCTTATAGAGCAAAGTGCTGCCTACGATAGACCGAAGTAAAGTGAGTAAATGTTGGCAATAACCATATGTAAGCTTAGGAACAAAGACACATCAAATTACTGGTACTAAAATACACAGATGAGAATACTTAAAGGATAATGGATTACCTTGAATGATATGCATAAGTCAATTTTGTTGAAAGGAGGCCACAGAGAAAAAAGAAAAGTGATCAACTAGAATGGGAGCGCAAGATGATTGATCGTTCTTATATGGAAAAGCCCACCAAAAACCAACTAACCCCCTCCCCACTCTCCCATCCAGGAGTTAATAGTGGCCCTTTCCCACTTTGCTTCCTTGGTGACTCATACCTCCAACCGTTCTATCCACTAGGCTATTCCTCCCTTAGCAGAGCCCAAGATGATGGGTCAAAAAGGAAACTTTAATGGTTGATTGTGGAAAGTAATCATATAAATGCACGTGATTCCAAAAGTATCTAATGAGACATGCCTACTGACCTAATGGTAACAGCTACTCCTAAAACAATGTATGGTCTACATTGGTGACTCTAAGCAAAAGTAACTGTATCTGCTTTCTCCCCATATTTAACTTGATTGTGGAGTCAATTTTCTATTCAGTGATCCAGTGATCAACGTCAAGCAAGAGCATTTAATCGCCAAGGATAATCAGTTCCCATCCATATTTAGTTCCCAATTCCTAAATGGACATTGATGACAGCTCTGCAATAATGATACACCCTCCATCCCAATTTATGTGAAGGTGTTTGATTGGGCACAGAGTTTAAGAAATAACTGAAGGCTTTTGAAGCTTGTGGTCTCAAAAAACTATAGAAATTTGTGTTACTAAAAATCAATTCATTAAGTGTAAAACGGGGAATTTTAAGTTGAATTGTTAATAAATATAGAAAGGTGTCGTTCTTTTTAGGACCGACTAAAAAGGAAAGAGTGTTACATAAATTGGGACAGAGGGAGTAATACAAATTTTACCATCTGGAATTGCAAAGTGTAATGGTTTCATTATGAAGCCTCCATCTCAACATTTTACTAAACCAGCAATCTCTCATCTGAAGGACAGTTTCCATATTACTGCTGGTCAAGGAAATACCACATCTTCTAATAACAAATCCTGAAATTCCTGAGAATTTTTCTTCCATCTACACACAGAATTGGCTCACAGATCCCACAGACATCATAATAAATTTGAGCAAATTCACTTTCTCTAACACAAAGTACCGAAATTCCTATTAAGCTATCAATGTTTCTCACACACACGCTAAACATTTTATCTTTTCCTTCTAACTCACATTCCTCTCTTCTGTACTGATGAACCTCAACTTTAATTGATTCATCCATGGATTCCTTAAGAAATTAATACTTAACGAGTTTGTGAAGGCAAACTTAATCCAACAGAATTTCACATCTTGGAATGGAACTTAATTACAATTCAAATGAAAAACTCTTATCTTTTAGCAAGAGATATAAGATGTACCTTCTTTCGAATATTAGGATCTCTAAACTGCAGCAACCTTTCAACTTCAGGTGCTAAATCACGAGCCATTTCTGCAGAACAAATGTTCCCCAAGGCACAAAGTGCAAGTCCAACAATATATTGGTTGGTGTGATTAAGATCTCTATTAAAAGTTAAGATATCAAAGAAAATCATAATTTCATCTTCCAGACGAACTGAGCAGCATCAAATTTTTCTCTTTTTTAATTTTTTTTCTCTTTATTGGGGGGTAAATCAATTGGCATCATCTTATGATTTTTAGGTGTTTTTTGAAAAAGAAACAAAGAGAAAGATTTGAAAACCTTTTTTCCAGAAATTCTTTCTTTAAACATTTTAATTTGGTCCAATTATTCAAGTGCCTTCTAATAATGCAGAATAATAAATTAAAGAGAGACCACTATAAAAGCAGTAAGTTTGAAATGGATACTGTTTTATAGAATTTGTAACCAACATGAGAACTTCTTGTCTTTCATCAAGCAGCAACATTAGACCAAGATATCCGATTCGTTTCTCTGGAAATCCTGGAGATGCGATTAACTTCAAGCATTCCATTTGACCAAAATGTGTTGGATAACCAAGCATGTGAATGAACATGAGTTTTGCAAGATTACGATGTCTATAGTCTGGATCATTTTCACTGATTGAAGCTCTAATAGCAGCACACTCTTTTCTTACTACGGCACGCTCTTCTGCTGCAGTTTTGGAAGCACGGATAGCCCTAATCATGTCCCTGCATTGCAACAATAAGGGTACATCATGGTCTTTATCACACCTATGCTATCTCATGCACTAAGCACCTTCAGTTAACTAAACATAATCTGAAAGAGAAACTTTGCATCAGCATCCATACAAAAATATTCTTTTTTCCTGTGGGAATGTGTTATGCAAGGATGGGGCAAATAAAATGAGGTAGTCAATCAGCAGTTGAAGATAAAACTTTTTTAAGGAATAAAAATTGTAGTGCAGGTAATTCCTGTTTCCTGAATGCTTTCTGTGAGAAAATAAAATAATCCTTAATGAGTTACAGCTCCTTAGGGTCTATCCATAATGCTCTATAACCTTTTTATTAAGAGGTTTATAATTTATGACTATTCTCGTTTCTCCTCTTTTGTCTTCACTCCAATTTCTTACAAAAACGCGCACAATTATAAGGGCTTTTGCTTTCTCTAATTAGGTTTTATGATAAGAGCTCTTCCATAAATATTTTATAATCTTCTTCATCCTCAGCACTATATAACATTGGTGTCAAAAAGCTGTAAAACCATCAACTCAGACAAAACTGAAACCATTCGTATAAGTGTTACATGTGATCTGGAATATGTAGAAACATAACACTTTTGGTTTAGTTTGGTATAATTTAAAACAAGTAACCTGCCAATTGCTGACCTCTTGTGTAAACTAGTGGGACTCCAAGCCAATTTGGACAAAACTGAAACCATAAGTTTCCGAGTAATGTGTAGACAACAAAAAGATCACAACAACTACGCCTTAATTCCAAACTAGCTCGAGTCAGCTAACTGACTCATCAATATCCATTATGCTCCATTATTCCAGTACTCAATAATTTTTCTTCCAAGACAAAGTAGGGGTTCTCTAACAGCGAGCTTCTATACATTTTCTATCCAACCAAAAGAACTCCTGACAACGGCAGATCTAATAGAAATGTACCAACAACCTGTACAATGTGGTCTCAAAAAAGTACGAACAAAAAAAAGGTCTGTGTTTCTGAAAATGTACAAGCCTCCAACTGCAAGAAATAGATCAAAGATTTCAAGTATGATATAGAAGGGGAGGGGAAATCAGAAAATGCAATGAATCATTCAATCAACAATGCATCAGATCTCAGACGGAGTGTGAAAATGTAATTTCGCTGAAATTTTTACTGTTCTCAACAAAAAATAAATTCCAAATTGAGCAAATAAAAGCAAAAAAATGAAGTTGAAAGAAGAATTAAGCGCTTATGCCCAACTGCTCAATTCATTCAAACTAGTTTGGATACTCCAACCACTGCCAAGCTCGTGAAGCCAAGAACTAGTAGCATGCTTTGGTGTAGAAGAAGAATATTTTGGACCAATCATAGACCCATGAAGAAACACATTTTTTCATAATGCCGAAACTCTAGATCACATTAAGCAAATCCTTACATCTGAAAGATCATTCGGCCGTTACACTAAAAAGATACTTGCTAGTCAAATATCATATGCAGATAGCATATACAGATAACCTTAGTTTTCAAATACCATAGATGGATAACCTTAGATTCAAATATCATATACAGAGGACCTTATTTTAATATTTCTTAGTCGTATCTCATATGAGTGAGTAGCGACCAAAAATTTCTTCAAAACACCAAATACTAAATACAAAGATAATGGCAAATCCAACATCTTAACAAACGCCGATGTCTACATTCTCACTTCTAAAGCCTTGTCATCGAGAAAAAGCAGAAACCAGCTCTTACAGAAGCCACCGCTAAAGGGTTTGATTACTAGATAAACATGATATGGAGCAACAGGCTCAAAAGAGAAACAGGCAACATAGTACATTGGGAATATCCTCCAATTTGGTCTTTCCCCTCTGACTGGCATTACAGGACAATCTGGAAATCAGGGGATCCATTTATAAGTCTCATTTTTAAGCAATGTGAAGGGAAGCCTTGGAGCAACAGTAAAGTTGTCTCTGTTCGAGCCGTGGAATCAGCCACTGATGCTTGCAAGGTTAGGCAGCCTACATCACGTGGTTGAGGCCCTTCCCGGATCTAGCATAATCACGGGTTGCTTTGTACACCAGGCTGTCTTTATTTTTCGGCAATCTAGGATTACTAAGAAGCTTCCAGTGCTAACAAAATAACAAAGGGAATTTTGATATATATCTTGATATAAATACAAAAATAGAAACAGGCTGCTGATCTTCATTTCTTGTGTATTAGTCCAAACTGCAAAGTGTTAAGACTATAACTATCCAATGAAGAGAATTAAAGAAAGGGTCGAGAAAAACAAGCAATTAACTTTAGTTTAAGGGTTAGTCTTTGTGGTGGTAAAGAACATAAAACTAAGATTCTAACTATCCAATCAGAAGAATTAAGGGCCACTAATGGTACTAATCACTAAAATACTGCATTCAAGGGATCCTATCACATAAAACTTGCACAATACTATGGTAATAACCACGAGTATTTTCATTCTGATCGATCATAGTTCCAACCGTCCCCTCTTCCACTTAATTGAGTTCAAGAACCAACACAGTTCCATAGGTTAAACTATGCAACTCCAACCATTTTTGAAATGATTCTGCGTTTCGGCACAGCACTAAACCAAGAAACCCCGTGGACAATTTAATAGAGAAGAAATTCAACATATAAACAAAGGTTTACATTCACTTCCAAAAGTGATAAAATAATTAGGAATTAAGCTTAAATCCCTTGCAACCAAATAAACACATTACTTGAAATAAATGAGACATTAATTATATTAGCCAAAGGATGCGGACCAAACCATTGTCGACAATAGGACAGAAATGCCGTTAGTGATTTCGACAAAGTTATGAAATTAAAGCACAATGACAAAAACATAGCAGAAAATTGACGAACTTGGATTGTACTAACCTGAGACGCGTGCCGGAGGAGAAGGGATTCATGATTGGGTCCGTTTTGAAACTATGGGAAAGCTCGATCAGATCCAGGAGTGCTGACTTCTTTTAACTTTTTACAAGTTTGATTAGTGGTCCGCTCCACAAATGAGAGCTGAAGCTCAGAATTTGGAGATCTGGGGAAGTTGCAATTGAACGATTTGGGAATGAATCAGTTGCTGATTCGTCCGTTGGGATCTGGACATGAAGAAGGAGAGAGAGTGTGTGTAAAGAGAAATTACAGAGTCGATGATGATCTCTTTGCAAATTGAATTGAATGAACAAGCTGTTTATAACATGGAAAAAAAAAAGGAAGATAAAAAAACATACTGTACAAACAAAATGCAAAGCCTCTTTAATTTTTCTTTTTTTTCTTTTTTCCTTTTTTTCTTTTTTCTTTTTCTTCTACTCCCTCCCTCTCAAAAAAGAAAGAACAAATTATTATTATTATTATTATTACCATTTAGAAAGTCAAACAAGGTTTTCTTTATCATATCTTTTGTAAATAATTTTTAAATATTTTGAGTTATTAAATATTATAACTTATTCTACTTGCTTATATAAATTTTATTTTAAAAAATATAGAGATTTTGTGTTTGAATTCATACCAAAAATTATTTGACCCTCTGTTCCGAAAAGGTTCAAGTAAAATAAAATAAATGAAGTATTTATTTTGGGGTTAACCAAAGCAAATGACAACTTTAATTTTGGATAGCTACAAGAAAATATAATCTAATAAACTAGTCATATTATTCCATAACTGTCCGGTTTATACTATTTAAAAAGGAAAAGGGCCAATTTAGCCTCTGAACATATTCGAGATGGGACAACCTTGCCCTCCATTTCATTTTCTGCCCAAAAATATTCTTGTTGTTATCAAATAGCTTTAAAATATCCTTGTTATTATTCAAAAAACGCCTTTCTCAGTAATGTCAGTCTTAAATATGGTTAATTTTGTTCCTGAACTATTTGAAATAGAAAACTTTTGTCCTTCATTCCCTACAGCTTAGCCAATGTCGTTCAAAAAATTTTGGAACCAATGAAATTGGGACTCTATTCATTTTAACATATTAAATATTCCGAGCAATTTTGTTTTCACTTTGGACTAGCCTAGATGAAAATTGCACAAGTAACAAACCTATTAATTCATAGAATTGGTATGTGCTTGAGCTGATTTACACGCAATTCAATTATTTTATGAGTATATGCTATCTTTTACTAGTACAAATATTAAATAATTATCTGCAAAAATTAGACAGAATAACATCTTTTTTGTTTACTCTGTTGAAATTTAAATTCGAATTTTTTATGAATTCTTATCCCGATTGATTAGAAGTAACAGTTATAAGACAAATATATGCTTTGACTTTCTATAAAAAAAAGTTTAAGAATAAAAAAGGTACATTTAGAAAACACAATATATAATGCCCAAATAAATGGGGTAGCCTTTTTTCCAAGATGGAGTCCATCTCAACAAAATATGAGTTTTAAAGGGAATGTATCGGACTTGAATGTTCGTTAACAAAATAGAGGTTGGACTAATTTGTTAACGATAAGGATATATTTGTCAGAGTTCTAACAGTTTAAGGTATTTTGTTCAAATTTCAATAGTTCAGGAGAATTTTAACCTTTTACTATACTTCTTTTTTTACAAGGTTAAACCCGAAAGATGGCAACTTTAATGTTATCACATAAGGGTCCAAGTTTTTGAGTGGACAAGCAAAGACATTCACCTAGTAAAGTTTAGAGCATACAAATGTATCATAGCATACATGAATTCTTTATATAAAAGTCATTGCATTAGTCTAAAATACATAAACATTGTATACAAGTAAAATCGAGGCTAATGAACACCCTGATTTTTTGGTGAGGAGGACGAAGCGAGAACATAACTGCAAGGAATCGGAATTGAAGCCAGGAGCCACTCGTATCAAGGCCTGAGCAAAACGCTTGCCCTTGGAGCCATTAAGACCACGCCCCAGGTCCTGTTCGAGTTCCAAGACCTCGAAGAGCATTACCAAACGACCGCGCACGATTAACAAATGACTGTGATATACTTGTCCAATCGGATATCACGTCATGAATCTCGGACCGTATCGGTACCAGATCAGTGATTAGCGAAAAGGAAGATTTTTATCTTTCTTAGAATTGTGCTTAGGATAAAATTCCCCTACTATATAAAGGGGAAGCTTATTATTCAATAGACACACTGTAACACGCATACCAAGGCAATATATATCTGTTTTCTCTGCTTCTAAAGTTATTCAAAGTTCTTGATTTTTATTCATAGTTTTTCATAAGTGTTTGGCTCCGAACCGAAGGCAGGTTACTTGTTAAGCTTACAACCGATCCCAAACTCAATATTACTATTGGTTTGGCTGTTTATTCTGTTTTTAATTTGCTTATCTAACGTCATTAATGATTTGTATTGAATTAGTCTACATATCCTTAAAACCACGTATAAATTTAATTGTTATCCATTTTTAAAAGTAAACAAATATGCATGCTCAGGATCCCTTCTCAATTCTCACAGCACGAATCTATGCGCATGACACAGGCCACATGTCCAAACCAAGCACCAAATCCGGGTGCCTACGCTCAAAGGGCCCAAAGTAACATGGTTAATTACTTGACTTTGGAGGGACGGATCCATATCCAGTGGTGATTATTTCATTTCATAATTAATGATCAACTACCAAAAAACAACATTCAGAGTGCCCTTAGTGCCAAAATTCTCAAGTTTTCACAATATCCAACTCTCCATCTTATGCATATGTATATGAAATGATATAGAATAAGAGACACTGGAACATAACAATAGTTGCAGATAAAAGCTCACTTGACTAAAAGATGACTATGGCTAATCATGTAATTTAATTTATCATAACAATTCAATAAGCAATTTTAATATTTACGAGTCTAATCATAATATTTAACATGAATGAATTAAGCCATTTGACCACCAAATCATGTATCAAAATAAGATAAGTGTGTGACTACAGCTTATAAGAAATCTCAACATGGCAAAATAATCCTTTATGTTCAATTTAACAAGTGATAACCGTAAGCATGCTTCTAATCTATAATTTATGAGACATCACATAGTCGTACAATCAATGTAGCATGGAAAATAAATTCACATAGTCCAAACAAGGCATAATCATAAGCCAAACTCTACCGGATATGGTCATAACCTAGCTACCCATGTACGCTCGTCACCTCGCATATACGTGCCTCCTAAATCAAGCAACAAGTAGTAAATAGATCATCTATGTGGAGAATTTCCTCTTACAAGGAAAGACAAGAGATTTACCTCCACCCAGTAATAACTTTAACCTTCCAAAATTGGTTTTCCTTTTAAATCCACCTCCAAATGACTTGAATCTAGTAAAATATTACTCAAATGATTAAGTAATGCTATAGAAATCAATCCCAAATAATAATGTTTCAATCTTTAATCAATTCCCAAAAAGTCAACAAAAATCAACCTAGGTCCATGTGGTCAAAACCGAGTCTAGGGGTAGATCTCGACTACCCATAAACCTATAAGTCCAAATATATAAGTAAATTTCAAATCAAGTTCATGTTCAAAACCCCAAAAATCACTGTCTTAAGTTTATACCAAAACCCCCAAATTTTACATTTTAAATCCTTGATTTAGGGTTTTAAAAATCCATGTCAAATGAGTACAAACTACTTACCGTCTTGCCTTGTACGAAAATCTCCTTAAAAAATCGTCCTTCTCTAAGTCTAAAGTTCAAAATATGAGAGAATAGGCAAAAATCCTAAATTTAGCTCTTAGATATACTACCCAGTTATACCTTTCGCGATCGTGAGACACTGCTCCACGATCACGAAGCACAAAATGAAGGCCGCCTGGAAAGCGTTCTACACGATCGAGATAGCACCCACGCGATCTCGAAATCCTGCAGTAAACCTACGCGAACGCAGGGCTCCCTTCGCAAACGCGAAGGCCAAATTCCCCCTTCAGGCTCCTCCTCTTCGCGAACGCGGTCTCACCCACGCGAACATGATACCTGCATCTACCTGATCGTGTCATCTGGCTCGCGAACGCGATGCACAACTGATCGCACCCAGAAAACCTTCTTTGCAATCGCATAGAACCTTCCTCGATCACAAAGTGCAAAACCTCGTTAGCCAGCCTCCTTCTTCGTGATCGAGTGACTCAGCTCCGTGATTGCGTAGCATTGCCCTACACTAGAAAACCAGCAATGCAAAACTCAACTAAAATGGTCCGAAACAATCCCGAAATACAATTGAGCCCCCGGGACCCCGACTTATCATTCCAACAAGTTTATATATTTTTAAAAACCCTTCCCAAGGCTTGAAACATAAAAAAACAACAACAAAACCAAGAATCAAAGATCAAATTACTCTCTTAACTTTCAAATATTTCAACTTCACCGAATGCGTCTGAATCACATTTAGACATTCTGGATTACAACCAAACTTTGCACACAAATTCATATAAACCATTAGGACCTATCCAAGGTCTCAAAACTACGATCAAATCTCAATAGCCCAAAAATCAACGACCGGTCAAACTTATGAACTTCAAGTCTTCAAATTACCAACTTTCGCCAATAGCCAAAGCTTCTTAGGAACCTCCGTCTCTAAATTCAAAAATACGCCAAAGTCCAAAATAACTATACGAAACTGATGGGACCATCAAATCACCAATCCGATGTCATTTACTCAAAAGTCAAACCTTGGTCAACTTTTACAACTCAAGCTTCCAAAATGAAATTAAGTGTTCCAATTCACTCTCAAACCTTCTCGAAACCAAACCAACCATCCCCAAATGTCACAAAATATCAAACAAACATACGGGAAGCATCAAATAGTGGAACGGGGCTCTAATACTCAAATGACTAGCCGGATTGTTACAATCACAATAATAACAAGTATGGATGTGTGTTCATAATATAACGTGTGGCTACGACCAGATCAAGTATATTAACAAATCTAAAAAATATCCCAACCGGCTCAAATAAGATATCATAAGTGCAAACATTATCATTAGCAAGAATAATTATAACACGCCTTCATAATAATCAAAGAGCGCATAATTCAGAGAACACACATCCAATCAAGGAATAAAGAAGCCTAGAATCTATCCAAAATATGGTATAACATCAGTATCCGCATACACGCTCGTCACCTTGCATATACATCACTCCAAAGCTGTAACGACCCGGCCAGTCATTTTGAGTATTTTAGCCTTGTTCCCCCTATTTGATTCTTTACATATGTGCATTTGTGATTATGAGACTTTCCCGGGGGTGATTGGTTTGGTTTCGGAGAAGTTTCAGAGTGAAATTGTACACTTAGTCCCAAGGTTGGATACTTAAGTTGTAAGAGTTGACCGGAGTTTGACTTTTATGTAGATGACTCCAGAATAGTATTTAATAGTTCCAATAGCTTCATATGGTAATTTTTTACTTAGGGGTATGTCCCGACTAGGATTTGGAGATCCGTTGGATGGTTTGGTACTTTTGGCGAAAGTTGGAAAGCTAAAGGTTTGGAAGGTTGATAGGTTTGATCGGGAGTTAACTTTGTAGATATCGGGTTTAGATTTTGGTTTTGAGAGTTTGGATAGGTCCGTTGTGTCATTTGGGACCTGCATGCAAAATTTAGGGTCATTCCGAGTTGATTTAATATGGTTCAGCATGAGTTTTGGAAGTTGAAAGTTCATTAGTCTCCTTAGGCTTGAATTGAGGTGCGATTCGTGGTTTGATGTTGTTTGACGTGATTTAAGGCCTTGAATAGGTTTGTGTTATATTTTGGGTTTGGTTGGAGTGATTATATGGGGTCCCGGGGGCCTCGGGTGTGTTACAGATAGATTTCATATCATTGGTGGACTTGTTGGCAGTGCTGGTTTTGCTGAGTCTGATATTTTCGCATCTGCGGATAAAGGGCCGCAGATGCAGAGCCGCAGAAGCGGCCATGTGAGTGCAGGTGCAGATTTGATTGGAGAAGGTAGGGACCACATATGCGGTTTGTTGGGCGCAAAAGCGAAAACGCATCTACGGTGAAGGACCCAGATGCAGATGTGCAGATGCAATAGGACGACAGTTGGAGGGAAGTTGCATATGTGATGGTTTGACTGCAGAAGCGGCAACATAGATGCAGAATCACTACAGTGTTATATGTCGAAGAGTTTGATTGTTGTTTTTTCATTTTGGAAGTTGTGGAGCTCGGCTACGGGCAATGTTTGGGAGACTTTTCGCTATAATTGAAGAGGTAAGTGAAGTTTATTCAATTTTGATGTTAGATTGATTACTCATGGATTATTTTATCTAGTTTATGTGAATTTAAGGGAAAATTTTGGGATTTTGACTATGATTTTAGAGAGTGAGATTTGATGATTTGAGGGTCGATTTGAGGTTGGAATTGGACGAAACACATATATTTGGACTCGTATCGGAATAGGTGTTAGAAATTTATGTGTTTGATAGGATTCCAGGGTGCAGGCCCGGGGTTGACTTTTTTATTTTTGTTAAAGATCTTAGCTTTATCATTTGAACTAGTTTCATATGGCTTTTATTGATGATGTTAAGTTATTTTGGCTAGATTCGAGCCGTCCGGAGGTTGATTCACACTAGAAGGGTTTATTAGAGTACTGATTTGCCTTGTTTGAGGTAAGTATCTTACTTAAACTTTGTTGAGGTATTAGTTGTCTGAGTTATTTGTGATAGATACGTGTTATAGGTGGCTCAGATCTTGAGTGTATGCACGGGCTTGGCTCAGGCAGGTGTAGTACCTAGTTGCACCAGCTACCTCACAGGCTAGTGGAGGAGCCCAAACTCCCGCCGCCCCTACAGAAGGAGCAACTAGCTCAGGGCTATTAGACACCAAGAGTGTTACCAGTTTAGCCAATTATTATTGCTTGGGCCAAGGTTGGTCCCCCTAGGACTGATAAGGAGCAGAAGAGGTCGGAGTGGTATAAGAGGATTGACCCTCCGGAGTTCAGCGGAGGAGAGTCAGAGGATGCTCAGGGTTTTCTTGATCGGTGCCATTAGATTCTTCGCGCAGTGGGTATTGTGGACACCACTGGAGTTGCTTCTACTACTTTTCAGCTGACAGGGGCAGCCTACAGTCAGGCAGGTCAGCTGGCGCAGCACCACTTACATGGCATGAGTTCTCAATTCTCTTTCTAGAGAAGTTTGTCCCACAGACTCGCAGAGAGGAGTTACATAACGAGTTTGAGCATCTACACCAGGGGGATATGACTGCAACCCCGTGCAAGATGAGATTTACAGATTTAGCCTGTCATGTAGTATAGTTGGTTGCCACATAGAGGGAGAAGGTTAGAAGGTTCATTAATGGCCTCAACTATAATTTATGTTATAGTTTGGCTCGAGAGGTCGAGACGGATGCTAGTTTTTAACAAGTGGTTGAGATTGCTAGACTTCGGAGCAGGTTCACAGGCTTGAGCATGAGGAGCGGGAGTCCAAGAGGCCTCGTGGTTCGGGTGGTTTTAGCTGTGCCTCATCTAGAGGCCAGTCACATTACAACAGCGTCTTCGTTTTAGGCCTGCTGTAGATCATCATGTTCCTCATCGTTCCTCAGTTAGCCACAGTTCATACAGTGCTTGCCCAGTTCAGTCATAATTCCGTGCGTTGACGGCACAGAGTTCTTACCATACTCAATCTGCTCAGGGTTCCACAGACAGTTATTCGGATTATCAGGGTCAACATCTTCATCAGAGGTGAGGCTGTTTTGAGTGTGGAGACTTGAGTCATCTCAAGGGGGATTGCCTAGGACTTTTGAGTAGGATTCCACAACAGAGCTCACAACCTATGATTTCAGCACCAGTAGCTACACCACCCACACAACCAGCTAGGGGTGGGGCTCAGTCAGTTTGAGGTTGCTTTAGAGGGGGTGGTCGGTCAAACGGTGGTCAGGCTCGTTGCTATGCACTTCCCGTAAGGCCAGAGGTAGTTGCTTCCGATGTTGTGATCACAAGTATTATTTCAGTGTGCCAAAGGGATGCTTAAGAGTTTTTTTGACCCTGGGTCCAGTTATTCATATGTGTCATCATACTTTGCTCATCTTTTGGATATGCCTCATGATTCTTTAGTTATTCTTGGTCGTGTATCTATACCAATGGGTGATTCTATTGTGCTAGACCGCGATATCAGTCGTGTGTGGTGGTCATTAGGGGTTATGAGACGAGGGTTGTTCTCTTATTGCTTAGCATGGTAGATTTTGACGTGATTTTGAGCATGGATTGGTTGTCGCCATATCACGCTATTCTTGATTGTCATGCTAAGACCGTGAAGTTGGCTATGTTGAGTTACTGAGGTTGGAGTGGAGAGGATCCTTAGATCATGTTCCTAGTAGGGCGGTGTCCTTTCTGAAGGCACAGTGGATGGTTGAGAAGGGGTGCTTGGCAAATTTAACTTTTGTGAGGGATGTGAGTGCTGATACTCCTACCGTTGAGTTATTTTCAGTAGGAAAGAGTTTCCATACGTGCTTCCAGCAGACCTACCAAGCATGCCACCCGATAGAAATATTGATTTTGGTATTTACTTGGTGCGGGAAACTCAGCCCATCTCTATTCCACCATATCATATGGCACCAGCGGAGTTGAAGGAATTAAAGGAACAACTTTATGAGTTGCTTGATAAGGGTTTCATCAGACCGAGTGTCTCGCCTTGGGATGCTCCAGTTCTATTATTGAAGAAGAAAGCTCTATGAGGATGTGTATTGACTACAAGCAGCTGAATAAGGTTACATTCAAGAACAAGTACCCACTACCGTGTATTGATGATTTGTTTGATCAACTTTAGGGTGCTAGGGTATTCTCGAAGATTGGTTTGAGATCAGGATACCGTCAGTTGAAGATCCGAGCTTCAAATATTCCAAAGATGGCTTTCAAGACCCACTATGGTCACTTTAAGTTTCTGGTGATGTCTTTTGCGCTGACCAATGCCCCAACAACTTTTATGCACTTGATGAACAGCGTATTCCATCCCTATCTTAATTCCTTCGTCATAGTTTTCATTGATGATATATTGGTGTATTCTCACAGCCGGGAGGATCATGAGCAGCATCTGAGGATCATTACTTTAGACATTGAGGGAGAAGAAGCTATATGCTAAATTCTTCAAGTGCGAGTTTTGGCTTGATTCGATGTAATTCTTAGGCCACAAGGTGTCTAGTAAGGGGAGTACGGTGGATCCGAAGACGATTGAGGCCGTTCAGAGTTGGCCTAGATTGCTACTGAGATTTGGAGTTTCCTTGGTTTAGCTGGATATTATCACCATTTTATGGAGGAGCTTTTATCTATAGCAACCCCATTGACTAGATTGATGCAGAAGGGTGCCCCATTTAGGTGGTCTGATGAGTGTAAGGAGAGCTTTCCAAAGCTCAAGACTGCCTTGACTACAACTCCAGTTCTGGTTTTACCTTCGGGATCAGGTTCTTATACAGTCTATTATGATGCTTCATAGATTGGCATTGGATGTGTTTTGATGCAGGAGAGTAGAGTGATTGCTTATACTTCGCGTCAGTTGAAGCCCCATGAGAAGAACTACCCAGTACATGATTTGGAGTTAGCAGCCATTGTTCATGCGCTTAAGATTTGGAGGCATTATCTTTACGACATGTCTTGTGAGGTGTTACCATATCACATGAGTCTACAACACTTATTCAAGCAAAAGGATCTAACTTGAGGCAACGGAGGTGGTTAGAGCTATTAAAGGACCATGATATCACAATTGTTTATCATCCCGGGAAAGCCAATGTGGTGGCCGATGCTTTGAGTAGGAAGGCTAAGAGCATGGGGAGTATTTCTTATATACCAGTTGGGGAGAGACTTTTAGCATTGGATGTGCAGGCTTTGGCCAATCAGTTCGTGATGTTGGATATTTTGGAGTCCAGCAGAGTTCTTGCGTGTGTTGTATCACAATTGTGTTTTGTTGAGTGCATCAAGGCACGTCAGTATGATGCTCCCCACTTGCTTGTCCTGAAGGACATGGTGCAGCACGGTGCTAAGGAGGTTACGATTGGTGATGATGGGGTATTGAGGCTTCAGGGCCATATTTGTGTGCCTAATGTGGACGGGTTGCGTGAGTTAATTCTTGAGGAGGCCCATAGATTGCGGTATTCCATTCATCCGGGGGGCGAGAAGATGTACTATGATTTGAGGCAGCACTGTTGGTGGCAGAGGATGAAGAAGGATATTGTTGAGTATGTTGCTTGGTGTTTAAACTGTCAGTAGGTGAAGTACGAGCATCAACGACCGGTGGTGTGCATCAGAGGCTTGATATTCTGAAGTGGAAGTGGGAGCGTATCACTATAAATTTTGTAGTTGGGATTCCATGGACCTTAAGGAGATTCGATGCAGTGTGGGTCATTATGGACAAACTGACCAAGTTTGCACACTTCATTCCAGTCTTGACTACCTATTCTTCAGATCAGCTGGCTCGGATTTATATTCGAGAGATTGTTTGCCTGTATGGTGTGCCCGTGTCTATTATCTCGAATCAACGCACTCAGTTCATATCACATTTTTGGATAGCAGTGCAGCAACAGTTGGACACATAGGTCAAGCTGAGCACGAAATTTCATCACCAAACAGACGGGCAGTCCGAGCGCACTATTCAAATTTTGGAGGACATGTTATGTGCCTGTGTCATTAATGTCAGAGGTTCATGGGATCAGTTTCTTCTGTTAGCAGAGTTCGCATACAATAACAACTATCGTTTTCCGGTTGGTTGGTTGGAGCCTAGGGAGGTTAGGTCGTTGGACACTAATTTGGTTTGTGATGCTTTGGAGAAGGTGAAGTTGATTCAAGAGCGGCTTCGTACAGCATAGTCCAGGCAAAAGAGTTATGCTGACTAGAAGTCTCGTGATGTTGCGTATATGGTGGGTAAGAAGGTTCTACTTAGAGTTTTGTCCATGAAGGGTGTGATGAGGTTCGGGAAGAAGGGCAAGTTGAGCCCTAGGCATATTGTCCCTTTTGAGGTACTTGGGAGAGTTAGAGAGGTGGCCTACAGACTTGCCTTGCCACCTAGTTTTTTGGGAGTTCACCCAGTGTTTCATGTTTCCATGCTCCGGAAGTATTATGGTGATCCATCACATGTTTTGGACTTCGGCACGGTGCAGTTAGATGGGGACTTGATTTATGATGTGGAACCGGTGGCCATTTTGGATCGGTAGGTTTGAAAATTGAGGTCGAAGAATATAGCATCGGTGAAGGTTCATTGGAGAGGTCAGCCGGTCGAGGAGGCAACTTGGGAGGCCCAGTAGGAGATACAAAGCAAATATCCTCAGCTTTTTTAGACTCCAGGTATGATTCTAGACTCGTCCGAGGATGACCATTTATTTAAGAGGGGGAGAATGTAATGACTTAACCGGTTGTTTTGAGTATTTTAGCCCCATTCCCCCTGTTTGTTGCTTTACATGTGCCGAGGTGGTTGCTTTGGTTTCAGGGAAGTTTCGGAGTGAATGGGGACACTTAATCCCAAGGTTGGATGCTTAAGTTATAAGAGTTGACCGAAGATTGACTTTTTTGTAGACGACTTCGGAATAGTGTTTTGATGGTTCAATAGCTTCGTAGGTTGATTGTGGACTTAGGCGTATGTACGGACTATGATTTGGAGGTCCGTAGGTTGGTTTGGTGCTTTTTGGCGAAAGTTGGAAAATTGAAGGTTGGAAGGTTGATAAGTTTAACCTCGAGTTGATTTTGTGGATATCGAGTTCGGATTTTTATTCCAGGAGTTGGATAGGTCTATTATATCATTTGGGACTTGCATGCAACATTTGGAGTCATTTCGAGTTGATTTGAAATGGTTTTGCACGAGTTTTGGAAGTTGAAAGTTCATTAGTTTTCTTAGTCTTGAATTGAGGTGTGATTCATGGTTTTGATGTTGTTTGGTGTTATTTGAGGCCTAGAGTAGATCCGTGTTATATTTTGGGATTGGTTGGAGTGATTAGATGAGGTTCCGGGGGCCTCGAGTGTGTATTGGATGGATTTGGATCATTAGTGGAGCTGCTGGTAATGCTGGTTTTGCTGAGTCTGATGTTTTTGCATCTGCGGATAAAGAGCCGCAGAAGCGGCTGGGTGAGCGCAGGTGCATATTTGATTGGGGAGCACAGATGCGGTTAGTTGGGTGCAGAAACGGAAGTGCATCTGCGGTGAAGGACTGTAGATGCGGATGTGCAGTGCTGACCAAGATGCAGTAGGCGGCAGATGGAGAAAAGTTGTAGATGCGATGGTTTGACCGCAGAAGCGGCACCGCAGATGTAGTTAAGTGACCGCAGATGTAGAATCACTAGCAGTGTTATATGTCGAAGGGTTGATTGTTTTTTCTCATTTTGGGAGTTGTAGAGTTCGGTTAGAGGCAATTTTTAGGATACTTTTTACTACAACTGAAGAGGTAAGTGAAGTTTATTCAATTTTGATGTTAGATAATTACCCATGAATTATTTCATCTAGTTTATGTGAATTTAAGGTAAAATTTGTTGATTTTGACCATGATTTTAGAGAGTGAGATTTGATGATTTGAGATTGGAATTGGATGAAACACATATATTTGGACTCATATTGGAATGGGTGTTTGGAATTTCTGAGTTTGGTCAGGTTCTGGGGTACGAACCCAGGGTTGACTTTTTGATTTTGGTTAAGGATCGTACCTTTATCATTTGGAATAGTTTCTTATGGCTTTTATTGATGATGTTAAGTTATTTTGGCTAGATTCGAGCCGTCCGGAGGTTGATTCACGCGGGAAAAGCTTCTTAGAGTACTGATTTGGCCTGTTTGAGTTAAGTATCTTACCTAAACCTGATTGAGGCACTAGTTGTCTGAGTTATTTTGTGATAGCTATGTGCTATGAGTGGCGTACATGTGTGGGGTTGAGCCCCATGTGCGCACACCGGGGTATTTATTCATGCTCGGGGTAGTGTTAGGCTATTATATGCTTTGAGTTGATCATTAAGCTTCATGATGTGATGTTTCTCCTATTTGTACCCTTTTTGTGTGCTATTTGTACCATGTTTGCTGTTACATAAAGGTTAATCTCCTTATTGAACCTGATAAATTGCTATTTTCATGATGTCATTGTCTGATTGAGCTATGATAGCAACCCTTTGCACATGCATATGCTATAGCATGTCACTTATACCACTCCAGGAGTGTGGAACTTGATGTTCATCGATCATGTACATGTATTCTTGTATATCTGCTTTCTGTATGATATGGATTGGACTGGTAGCCTGTGACCATGCCGGGGGGGATTATGATATTGAGCCTGTGACCACACTGGGCAGATTATGATATTGGCACGTGAGTTGTCTGTGTGGATCCGAGATATTGATATTAGTGGCATGTGAGTTGTTCGTATATCGCGTGACTTGTCTGTGCGATTGATATTATTAGCACGTGAGTTGTTCGTGCAGCATGTGAGTTGTGTGTGCAGCATGTGGATATAGATCCATCCCCCTAGGGTCACCCTCTCATGTTCCTTCCTGATGGTGTACACGCGGTTATTGAGAAAACCTTATCAGTGGTTTGGTACGGCTATGGAAATTCTGAGGAAAAGATGGCCAGTATTTGATTTGGTTATTGCATTTCATCTTCAATTGCAATTTCCTTGGTTATTTATCTTATTTATTTGCATATCTCCTTTATATTTTTGATTGTTGACTGAGCAGAGTATGTTAAGAGATTATGTACACCGAGGTGGTTCTTGCTGAGATTTATGACTTGCTCGTATTACTGTTCTGTACTTGTTGAATTCATGAACTGTACATGTGATTGGAAAGTATCATTTATATTTCTTACTTCTAATACTGCACCAAGGTTAGTTATGATACTAGCTGAGTACATGGGGTCGGTTGTACTCATACTATACTCTGCACTTAATTGTGCAGATCCAGGTGTTGGAACGAGCCACCCGTAGTTTGCTAAGCTATCCAAGAGACGAAGCAGAGGTGCATTTCGACCACAGTCTTAGCATCTCTTTTTGTTCTGTTGTCTTTATTTCAAACAATATTGCTATTTAGCTTTTCAAACTTGTGTTTCTTTTTTAAAGCTCATGACTCTGTATTTACTAGTTCTGGGGAATTTATCATGTATTGACGTTACTATGTTACGTTGAAGGCTTTAGACTTGTATTATTTTTGTCAAATATGTTATTATGATTCCTCTTTGTTATGCTTGGCTTACCTAGCAAGTGGGTTAGGCACCATCACGGCCGGTTAGTAGAGTTGGGTCGTGATAAAAGCATATAACGCGTAGCAAACAATTCCAATATTAATAAAATATTCCCTCAAGTCGAGGTTAAGCAAGCTTACTTTATCTAGGCTAGTCTTGATCACAAATCACGCCTTTCCTTTGTTCTAGAACTCTAATTTCCCAAAACATAGCCAAATACTATTCACGAAAGTCAAACAATAATATAGGAAGCAATTCCAATAAAAAAGGCTTCGATCTTTCAAGAAATCCCAAAAAATCAATAAACGTTAACTTGGACCCATATTGTCAAAACCTAAGTCGAATACAAAAATCTCGATGACCCATAACCCCACGAGTCAAAATATATAATTATATTCCAAATCTGAGTCCAAAGTAGTGTTCAAAACCCCAAAATATACTCTATTTAGTTATGAACAAAAATCCCAAAATTTTACTTTAAAATTTCATGTTAGGTGTAGAAATCCAATGAGAATAAAGATATATGATCAGAATCAAGTAAAAATCATCTACCCTCAAGATTCTAGTAAAATTCATCTTCAAAATCTCCTCCTCTCGTTTTTCGAAACTAAAAATAATAAAAAATGAGCAAATTGTGAAATTTTGGACAACTTATACCCCTGACAATAGATTACTCTTTTCGATTATGGCCACACTATGCGATAATGATGCACACAATGGCTCGGGCCAAAATCTCTTCTACACGATCGCATCTACTTCTCACGCGGCCGAGATGCTCTGCCTGGCCTTCCTTCGTGATCGCAAACAACACCCACGCAATCGCGATTCACTTCATCCTCTGGCCCAATTCCTGTCATTCTTCTTCTTCGTGATCGTAACTCCTACTTCTCAATCATAATGATCAGCTTCCAGATCGTGATTTATTCCCCAACACCAGAAAACTAGCAATAGCAGCACTAACTCGAAATGATCCGAAACCACTCTGAAATTTGCCCGAGGCCCCAAGACCCCGTCAAATCATACTAACTAGTCTGTATACCTTTCACAAACTTGTTCAAATTCTCAAAACACATATAACTATATCAAAACCAAGAATCAAAGATCAATTCAATTTATGAAACTATCTTAAGTTCTTGAATTCCAACTTTTGACTAAAAGCGCCGAATCAACCCTGAGCCATCCGAGCCCGAACCAAATATACGTACAAGTCCAGAATCATCTTACAAACCTATTATAACCTTCAAATTTCTAATCCAGAGTCTTTTGCACAAAAGTCAAATCTTGGTCAACTCTTTCAACTTTAAGCCTTAAACTAGGATCCTCTGGCCCCTTCACTCTTCATTCCGGGAGCTGAATTACTGTCTAGGATGCTCAACAACCTCACACATGATCAGTTTTTCAATGGTTTCTATATGGAAAAGAGAGGACCTCAAATCACGCATCTGAGCTTTGCAGATGATGTGATCATCTTCACCTCAGGCTGCAGAACTTCTTTAAAGAAGATCATGAAGGTCCTTCAAGAGTATGAGCAGACATCTGGGTAGCAGATCAACAAAAGCAAAAGTCATTTTATGACTGCCCCCTCTGCTTTCCAATATACTACCAGGAGAATTCAGCAGGTCACAGGCTTTACCAAAAAAGAATCCCCTCTAACCTACTTAGGTTGTCCCCTATACACTGGCAGGAAAAGGATTATGCACTTCAATGGTATGATTTCCAAAGTGCTAAGTAGGATAAGAGGTTGGCATGGCAGGTCATTATCTTATGGAGGTAGATTGACCTTAATCAAGCATGTCCAGCAATCACTCCCTATTCACTTGTTGTCAACAGTCACACCTCCAAAATTTGTCCTTAAACAGATAGAGAAACTGACAGCTAATTTCTTCTGGGGAATGAACAAAGAAAGGAACAAATACCATTGGGCTTCATGGCACACACTATCATACCAACTAGAAGAAGGGGGCATTGGACTGAGACCTATAACAGAGATTTGTAAATCTATGGAATACAAACAATGGTGGGGATTCAGGACCAAACAAACACTATGGAGCAATTTCTTACTGGCCAAATACTGTAAGAGATCACACCCCAAATAAAAAAAAATGGAGCTCTGGACAGTCACAGACATGGAGAAGAATTACGCTCAACAAAGAAACTACTGACTATCACATTCGATGGAGATTGCACTCAGGAAATTCCAGCTTCTGGTGGGATAATGGTTAGCTATTGGGCACTTAGCTAGTTTCAGACAAGGATAGGGCAGGCCTGGAAAGATCAAGGTCTCATAATACTGGACTGATGGGCAATGGGATATTCAGAAACTCGGTCAAATAACATCTCAAATAGCTCCCCTTTCCATAATCTCACACATTATCCAAGTCAAAATCCATTATAACCCCCACATCAATGACACACCAATATGGCAACCTTCTGCTTCTGGGGAATTCTCCTGTGATCAGCATGGACTGTGTTGAGAGAAAAGAACCAGGTACTGCTCACAAATAAGATATCCTGGCATAAGAAAATACCCTTCAAATGGTCCTTTTGCCTATGGAGAGCATTGAGAAACAAGCTGCCCACATATGACAGAGTAGCTAGGTTTGGAGCTCCAAGTGTTGACAAATGTGTATGTTGTACCAAAGCAGGGAATGAAACAGTGGAGCACATACTCAACTCAGGTCATTTTGCTCAAATTATCTGGAAGCACTTCAATGCACTAGTTGGGATTCAAAGTCACAGGCAGTCCCTAACAATGAAGTTAATGAACTGATGGCTGCAAAAAAGAGAAAATGAGGTGCAGAAACTGGTCTTAGACACACTGCCAATCATCATATGCTGGAACCTGTGGAAGAACAGATGTGCAGCCAAATATGGAGGAAAAACATCATCTGTAATAAGAACTCTGTATTCCATCACTTCTGACCTGCTCCTACTGCTCAGAACATCCTATGCCAACATCAAATGGCCAGTCAACTGGCCAGAAATGTACCTGGCTTTAGAAAGCTTACAGCATCATACCAATGTGCAGCAGGTAGTTTGGCTAAAACCAACAGTGGGATATGTCAAAATCAACACAGATGGTAGTGCTTTAGGCAACCCGGGGAAAATAGGAGCAGGGATCATCATTAGAGATCATCAGGGCCACTTCATTCATGCTATTTCAAGTCCACTGGGAGAGGGCACTAATAATCTAGCAGAAACTCAAGCAACCCTCATTGGCATCAAATGGTGTATGCAAAATGGTTACGCCAAACTCCAGTTGGAAACAGACTCTAAGCTGCTCACTCAATGGGTAACAGGACAGTCTAAGCCACCATGGACCATATGCATGTTAATTAAGGAAATCATCAATCTGAGTCAACATTGTGATGCTTTTAAGTGCACTCATGTTTTGAGAGAAGCCAATTGCCCAAATAACTCATTGTCAAAGCTAAGTCATGACCTCACCTCCATGAGACATTACAATAACCAATAGGAACTACCTGCACACATAAGGGGGCAGATTTACCTGGATCGCAAAAACAACCCAGCATTTAGACATAGGAAGTCCAAAAGGCTCAAAATTCCACCACACATGTTACACAATACTGCTGCTACATTAGTACCATGGACACCTATACTAAAAAAGCAACAGCAGTACTAGATAACATACATCTAGATTGTAGTAACACCATCAGAAGCAGTAACATATACAACAGGGCAGCAACAATTTACTCTCTACTTACTCTGTTTGATCTGTTGCAGGACTCCAACATTGCAGCCCTTTACAGTGTTCAGCAGGACTCCATAACCTGTCTGCTGAATATAGTGCTCCTGCTATGCCAGCAGCAAGCCCCTCCCTTAACATACTGGTTGAATTTTGTAGGTGCAAGACATAGCATCACCTCACTGCTGCAACCAAGAAGGCAGCCACTAACATACATGGTGTCACAACCTTTGCAACTGCAAGAACTTCTCTGGTCTCCCCTTCCTCACCTTTTGCTAATTTTGCAGGAAAGTTGGCTTATCCAGTGTACTACCACAAATATGCAGATTCATCAGAACATTCAAACAGACAGCCAACACAACAACAGCCCTCTAGTAGCAACAAAAGCTAGACAACCACCATCTCAGCAGCAATCACAAACCACAGAGGCAGACAATATACACCCTCCCAGTAGAAGCAACAACAGCAGCAAAAGATATTCAATACTCCAGCAGCAGGCACAAAACACAGAAGTACAGCAGCAATCATCCGCGGGAGTACAAAAATCAGATAGATTGGATAGGTCCAAGTTATTGATACAACTGCAATGTGTGGTATTAGCACTTCTAGTGCTCATTCTATTGCAGTTGCAACAATTACTATGGAACCTTTTCCTTGCTATTGCACACAAGATCATCACAATGCAACATTCACACAGGCAGCAGGTACAAAACACACAGCTCCACAATAGTCACAATAACAGCAGCAGCAATGGCAATTGCAGCAGTGGCAACAACAGCAAAAGTAACAAGATGGATAGATGCTCATCAGCTCAACAACAGCCACAAGATACAGATAAACAAGGCATTCAACAGATGCAGCACACAAATATCCATGGGACCAATACTGCAATGCAGTCAAATAATGCAGTACAGCATAAGCCAGACAGCACAAAGCTCTCCAGTAGCAGCAACAACATCAGTAGAAGGCAGCTTTCACCTCAACAACAGCCAAAAAGCACAGAAACAGTCCAGCTATCAGTAAACAATTTGGAAGAGTCTAGGTCATTGTTGCAATTGCAATGTGCGGTATTAGCACTTTCAGTGCTCATTCTATTGCAATTACAACAATCACTATGGAACTCCTTTCATACCACAGCTTATAGGAACAACAACAGCAGGTACCAGATAGCCAATACACAGTTTCATAGCAGCAACAATAGCAGCAGCAGAAATGACAGCAGCAGCACTAGCAGCATAAGTAGAAGCAACAACAACATCAGTAGTAATAGTAGTAGGATAAACAGATACTCATCAGTTCATCGGAAGCTACAAACCACAGAAATGCAAGGCATGCAGCAGAAGTAGCACACAAATATTTATGAGCTGAGCAAAGCAGTACAACTCAATAATGCAATGCAGCCTCCTCACAAATACAAACCAGACAACACACAGCCCTCCATTAACAACAACAACACCAGCAGAAGCCAATTATCTCTTCAACAGCAGCCACAACTCACAAAAACAAAGCAGCAACCAGCTAAAGAAACATTGAAAGCAGATAATATGGAAAAGTCTAGGTTATTGCTACAATTGCAATGTGTGGTATTAGCACCTTTAGTGCTCATACTATTGCAATTGCAGCAATTACCAGGAACTCCTCTCCATACTATTGCTCACAAGTCCAACACAAAGTCACACTCTCACCAGCACTAGTCAGCTAACACTCAGCTCCACAACAGCAGCAACAACATCAACAAAAGCAATAATAACAGCAGCAACAACAACACTAGCAACAGCAGCAACAACATCAACAGCAGCAAGATGGATACCTACTCATCACCTCAACAGAAGCTACCAATCACAGCAACATAAGGCAGTCAGCAGGAGCAGCATACACAAATACAGGTAGACCTCAAGGAAGATAGCAGATTTAGAAACACTCCAGTCAAGTAACCAACAAGCCAAGAACTCAGTCATCAACTCAGCAGCATTCATCACTCCAGCAACATACATCAGCATAAGTTATCAGAGCAGGAAGACAGTAGGGGAGCAAACCTACACTCCCTGGAATCCTTGATAATCAGCAACCACAGCAACAACATCAACAACATTAACAACACCAGCAGTAGCAGCAAGTCATCACCTCAGCAACAACTACAACCCATAGAAGGACAACAAAAACACCAAACTACAACAACACAAAAAGCAGGATTCCAGCACAAGCAACACATAGACACACATGAGAACTCCAGTGCAGACACCAGCAGTAGACGTCACAGCAGCAGCAGCAGACATCAGCAGCACAATCCTCAGCATACTACTAACAGCAGACACTGTCAATACTGCTGTCTAGTTACAGTGCCCCTTTTTGCTAGCCATCTTCAACCTTGCTTTCTTTGTCAATATCAAAGCAAAGTTGAAGATTGCTACTACTTGTTATCTATCACACCACTTCGAAGATTCCCAAATTTTGCTAGGAATAGATCCTATCGCACAGGGAGGATACTATTTCAAATCACTTATTCAGTAGACTTAGGAACATATGTACTTTTTTGTATAGTTGACCTAGGCTCACTTCACACTGTTTTTGTACATATGATTGTCTATTGATGTTGTAAGATAGACAATCATCACATCATCATAGGTCTAACCCATCATAGCTATTTAGGCATACTTGGTCGTCAAGTTTGGTTGACCAAGTGTGTACACCCTTTCTTTCAGGAGGTAAGGTTTATGTCCCCCTCCATTCCTGTATCTTATGTTATATATATGAAAATTAACACTAGGCATGCTACCTAGTGGATTTAAATTTAAAAAAAGTGTTGCAAATCACTTCCAAACCTCTAGAAAACCAAACCAACCATACATGCAAGTCATATTGCACCTTATGAAGTTATGCAAGGTCTCAAATCACATAATATAATACTAGGACCAAAATGACCTGTTAGATCATTACATTCTCTCCCACTTCAACATACATTCGTCCTCGAATATACCGAGAATCATCTCAAAGATGTCAAATAGCTGCATAAACCCATTATATACATTCTCACGAGTGGTCCCATGTCACGTACCCCCATAAATATCTATTAATACATCTTGAGTGAAGATTCTTCCCTTAATATTTGTTTATAAGACTTTAGACCAAACTTCAATACCTGAAACTTCCTTCAAGATCTGATTCTTGTATATATTCAATTCCGAACAAACTGTAACAAGTCATAATTGTACTTCCAATATGTAACCACATGATATATCCCATAATTCATATACCTATAGTAATATTTTCTGACCGTAATAATTGCTCATTACTAAACCTGGTACCGGTAAAGTATCTCATCTCAAATAAATCCTTGTTACAAGCCTTCGCAATACTACTAATGGTGAAGGAACCCTGTAGAAACTCATAACCCCTCATTATATCAACAAGTCATAGATTTCTCTCATCCGTAAGAACCATTTACCATTCTAAGTTGCCCGAAAGTATTCTCCCAAATACACCTTATCCAGATCCAATCATGCTAATTTTAGGTCTATACGCTTCGTCTCATGTAGTACAAGCTGTTCGACCAAAAAGCCACACCAAATTTCACATGGAACCTCAAACGACATGGTTTCACCATGTAAGCAACAACTCAAATATGACCAACCTGCCAAAAAGCAACTTATCACCCAATAACTCCCCGTGCATGTGGTGTTCTTTCTCAACAAGTCTAGGAGTGGCTAAACAACTCATTCCATTTGTCCATTATGCAACAATTAAGCAAACTCAGCCCAAAACTCAACTCATGTACCCAAACCACCTGTTGGAACTGCCAAAACCACATGGTGAGCTATCACTCCATCAAATTTGATGGTAAAAAGTATCCCATATGACTATAACCCCTTCTATATGACACACTCATATTATACCTTACGTTGTATAAGTAAATCTAACCCACCGGAGAATACATATACTTATCCGCCTTACCAGTAGATACCTAAACTGGTCCTGCATTTTTCTGAGGTAGTAATAAGCCTTCTATAAGCCAATAAGGAGCCATTCTAACTTTCACTCATGGACACACGTGAGGCCTCTAAACCACCCACCTCAATTGCGAATATATACATGCAACCAGTTATCAACCCAATTACCAACTACAACACTGGTGATCTGTTATAACCTCATGAAATCCAATGCATCGAATATACAAATCCTTGAGTCACTAAAGTCCGTACTTAACTAGTTCATCATCCCAAAACACAAAAAAGATGCCAACAGCCTCTCAAACCATACTTGTCAAACCAAGACCTCCAAGAAGGATATATCATTACACTTAGGTAGATCACAACATATCATATACCCATAAATCACGAGCTCTATCAAGCACAAATATTCTCAAGTCACCTATTGAAGACACACGACCAACTATCTGACTATTAACACACTTTCACTGACTGCAAACAAATAGATAGTCTCACCTTTAGAAATACAAATCTCTATACCTCAAAAGTACAAAACTCCTTATCCTAGAAAACATTCCTACTCAAACACAACCCTAAAGTCATACCTACAAGCATCTCAAAATGTGCGTTTCTATCAATTCTTTAATGTCAAGCAACTAAAATTTGAACCTCAATGACTGACTATCATACAATTGCGGTAGCATTGTCGCGACCAAAAATCCGACCGACTGTGGTGATGGAACCTTACCCCTATGGCTATGTAAGCCAACATCCAATATAGAGTAAACCAACATAATTAAGGTAAAAGATAACTGAAATAGCATAAGTAGCGGAATAAGACTTCAACAACATATATCATAACAAATCCGCCAAAACCTGATAGTGCAGAGTCAGGAGCTCTAAAACAAAATATAATGGAATCTCTCAATAACACAATACTTTTTCAATATAGATAACAATATAAAGTAGGGGAAGGGGACTCCAAGAGGTGTTTAACAATCATCTAGCACTACCTCGAGTCTTTATTGACTGCTACTAGGCTCCCTACTAATGTCCGCTACTGCCAACGCCTGGATCTGCACAAAATATGCAGAAGTATAGTATGAGTACGGGACAACACGTACTCAGTAAGTATTAAGACTAACTTCGGTAAAGTAGTAATAAGGTTCAAGTCATGTGATACCTACTAATCAAATAAACTTGTATAGTTCATAATTATTCACAGCAAGACTATGAAAAGAGATACAATATCCTCAAAGATCATATTAAGAAACATCAACTCAACATGGTAATTATATCTCAACTAACAAGTCAAAAACACATAATAGAGGCATCAACTAGCATGTTAGAATTCAACATAGAAAGCATATAAAATGGATGCTAAGGCATAATGGAGTCACTTAATTGGTCAAAGCTTCCACGTTTATGCTCAAAACTCATCACAACAGATCCCACATCATAATCAACCAGAAACCCGCCAGTTTCTCACAACTTGCGTGTATGCCATCAAGAGAGAAACATGAGAGGGAAACCCTAGAGGGATGGATCCATATCCACACGCTGCATGACAATGACATTGTGACATAATAGTGATTATGTCACCTCAACTGCAAGGCAGAAACCTCCACAACAATAACAATATCACAATGACCGCATGACAGAAACCTCGTGCCATAGCCAAATCAATCCACCCAACCTGTCCAAACGTGCCACAAATATAGTAATCCAAAGTAACATTTCATCTTTAAAGAGGCATATGCTCACAAATAATCAAAAAGGTGCACAAGGACAAGATAAATAAAAGTGTGGATGTGTGCTCAAATGTGAAGTATGACTACGGCTAAATCAAGTATAACAACAATTTCACAAATTGCCCATCTTGGCCAATCATAAAGTAGTAATCCTAAACACAGATATTAGTATGAAAGGAATAGCTCATGTAGTCACACAATTGATTGAACTATGAATCATGGAAGGCACACAAACAAATAGGGTATAGTAGAAGTCTAATGTCTAACCTGGTCATGAATCATATATAGCACCCGTACATACGCACGTCACCTCGCATATACGTCGCTTCGCATACATAAGCAAAAAAGTTCATAACCTAAGGGTTATTTCCTCACAACAAGGTTAGGCAAAATACTTACCTTAGCAAGCGCAATAAACCCTCCAAAATTGCCTTTCCTTTAGAAAATACCTCCAACTGGCTCAAATCTAGACAATAATACTTAACAGAGTCAAATAACATCATAGGAATTTATTCCAAGCAATAAAGCTCAACCTTCAATCAATTTCCAAAAAGATAACAAAAATAACGCAAGACCATATGGTCTAAACCCGAGTCAAGGGGTATATCCCGACTACCCATAACCCTACGAGTCCAAATATGTGTTCGGTTTTCAAATTCAAGTCCAAATCATAGCTCAAAAACTCAGTTTTCACTCTCTTAAGTTGTAGGCAAACCCCCAAATTTTACCTCAGAATTCCATGTTTTAGGTGTTAATAATCTATGTAGGTTCTTGAAATATAACCACAAATCAGTAGAAATCACTTACCCTATAGTCTTGTGTGAAAAGCTCCTTGAAAATCATCCCTCTTCAAGTCTAGAGAATGTGCTAAAATATCGTAATCCCCATTTTAAATGTACTGCCCAGGGGTAGTCTTCGCGAACACGGCTCGAGCCTTGCGTTCATAAAGCACAAAATCTGCTTCTGCCAAAATAATGCTCCGCGAATATGGCATTATCCCGTGAATGCGAAGCTTTTTTCTCAACCTTTATCGTGAACTTGGCACTGCCTTCACGAATGTGAAGGCCAATCCCCCAGCTTTAGCTCCTTCTTAGAGAGCGCGACACCCTCAATGCGAACGTGAAGCACCACTTCCCAGGTGTTCGCGATTGTTACTCACCAAATGCAAACTCGAAGATCAAACGACCTCCAGCCCAACTCCTTTATTGCGAACACGACTGCCCCACTGTGAATGCAACGAACAATTTCCCCTGCTCCAAAATAACTCTTCACGATCACGAGTCTTTCTCCGCGGTCACGAAGCACACTAGGCACCAACATTTGTAACTCTATAATGCTCCGAGTGGTCCGAAATTCACCCGAGCCACGCGAGACCCCGTCTAATCATACCAACAATTCCATTAACACTACCTTGACCTATACAAAGCCTCTAAACACATACAAGATCATTACATCTATGAATCAAAGATCAAACCACGAGTTGAACTTCTCTTAAGTTCAAGAAATTTTAAACATCCAACCAAGTGTCTGATTCATGCCTACGCACCTCGGATCACAACCAAACTTTGCTATACGTGGCAGGTGCTCTAACTGTAGCGCGTGCTCCTCCTCGGCCTCTGCCCCTGCCCCGTCCCCTAGTAATACCAGCTCTAGGGGTAGCGTCATTAGTAATTACATCTCGTGTTCTCACCATCGGTGAGATCATAGTATGACAAAGGGTGAAACTCCGAAATCAATAAACTTGCACGATAGGAATGAAAGAAGTGAAGTTTTCCTAAAAGTTTCGCAGCCTCTCGACGATAAGTATAGACGCCTTAGTACCGATCCGCAAGACTCTACTAAACTCGCTTATGACTCGCAGCACATGTGAACTTAGAACTCTGATACCAACTTTTTCACGACCCTAATTTCCCTCCGTAGGACGTCGTGATGGCACCTAGTCTCTAAAATAACTATTAAACATAAACCATATATTTCTATATAAAGCCAACAATCCCGACATGATACAATATCCCAAAACCGGTAGTACAAGTCATAAGCTTTACTGAGTTCACTAGGAAATTTCTAAGTACTTAACTGTTCCAGAGTAGAAATAAACTGTACAAAACAACTTCAGAAGGTGACTCCGAGGTCTGCGAACGCGATGGCAGGTATACCTTGAGTCTCAATAGCAAAGCCCGATCAGCTAGCTAATGATCAACAAATTTTGAAGTACCTAGATCTACACAAAAATGTGCAGAAAGCGTAGCATGAGTACACCACGGCGGTACGCAGTAAGTATCAAGACTAACCTCGGTGGAGTAGTGACGAAGAACAGTCAAGACACCTACTAGGCCTAATAACCTGTACAAGTATGAATGTGAACTAACAGGGAACACAATCACTATAAAGCTAAGCATGGTAAACAAAATAACAAAACAATACTCGCAAAAGAAAACTAGAAACAACAATTAGCAATAGGGAACAAACAGGTAATAACCCCGTAAAGTAAGCAGAACACAGTTTTAGTCTGGTGAAAGCAAGTAAGGAAAACAAGTAACAACTCATTAAGAACCACCGCTTTCACACAAGATTTATTCAAGCATTTCCCCGGTGTACCACACCTCATAGTCACAAATCACGGGTCCTAATTCACGAACCCTAATCACTTGGCATCTTATGCCCACATTACAATTCATAACCATATGGACAACTCACGTGCCAATACCATTAATACCTTATACCAACAATATCAATAACTCGTAATCGCACGGACAACTCACATACCAACAATATCAATAACTCGTAATCGCACGGACAACTCATGTGCCAATAGTACAACTCTCACACAGAAGGCAAGTATATGAGAGTACATGCAAAAGATCAATAAACATCAGGATTCATCTTCTTAAATCGATAAGAGGGATTAATTATGTGTATGTTTGTTCAAGTGTTCTTTCACAACTCGAGTCAACAAATAAGAGTAGAGACAACGAATGGTACATAGGAAATAACACAACAAAATGTAAAATGCATAACTCACACAAGGTAGGCACACTACTACACAAATATCATTAATAAAAATGCACCCCAGGGCATCACAAGTCATCACAAATCATCCTCGACATAGCCCTCCTTATCTCGCCACGTGCGCAGAAATAAATTAGATGCCCGCCTTGTCTCATGGCACACGCATAATAATATTCCCTCTTGTCTCGCCACATGCACAAACCTACATATATATAGCTCACCTCTGCATGCCACATGTGCAAATATCAATAATAACAATAGCACGGACAACTCATGTGCAAATACCCTGACAATCCTCTCAACAGTATCACGTGTTCCAAAACATAACAACACAATATAACAACTCACACTACATGTGCTCGTAGGCCACAACATTTCCTCAAAACAATTCCAATACCACAACCACACATAGCCCTCGGCTCAATAACACTGAGTACAACAACAACAACAATAACACGAGGATACAACAAGTAAATCAACACAAGAATTTCAAAACACAAAGAAACGGAAGAACAGGTTCACATGGAAAGACATGACAAGTAATAATGGTTTCAGCAAGAATAACTCAACAATGAGGGAGATAGTGTGTAACAATGATATCAACTACGGTAACTCAACAATATGAGAGATAACATATAACAATGACTATAAATAAGAATGACCCAACGATAAGAGAGATAACATGTAATAATGATTCCAAATAAGTACAACTCAACGATAAGAGAGATATATGTAACAGTGATTCCAAATAAATACAACTCAACGATAAGAGAGATACATGTAACAATGACTTCAAATAAGGATAAGTCAACAATGGAGAAGCTAACAATATCTTCAATTAAGGATTATAAACTACGGAAGAGATAAAATGGCAATAAAAGAGGCAACAACTTCATTTTAGGCATATAAGAGTATATTTGGAAACAAAGGGTAGAACATGAACCAATCAACTTCAAATTGAAAATTTCATTTGATATGGTGTCTGATTTGTAGTTCTACGTGTTATTTTGATATTTTGATCGCGCGAGCGAGTTCGTATGAGGTTTTTAGACTTGTGTGCATGTTTGGTTGTTCAGGTGAATTTCGGATAGGCTACAAAGAGAATTTGGACTTAGAAAATAGCTGGTGCTCTATTGTTTCTGGTGCAGGCCTCAGACCTCGCAATTGCAAGGTTTGGCTTCACATTTGCGATAAGCAGTCAACCTGTCAGGTTTGCAATTGCGATCTTTTGCGAGGTAGTACTAGGGAGGGAATGATTCGCAATTTTGATCAAGGGGTCGCAATTGCGCAAGTCCCAAGTTCGCAATTGTGAACAAAACCATCGGATTTGCAATGGTAGCATAGACGGGGGGACCTTCGCAATTGCGAAGGATTTCTCGCATTTGCGGTGTTTTCAATTGTGAACCCCAGGTCGCAAGTGCAACATCTCCTACGGAGGGAAATTGGGGTGGTGACAAGTTTTTCCAGAACCACTTGGTTGTCAACCCCAAATGTAATAGTAATGCATTTAATAAGGGAAATATTTCCATCATTAGATTAAAAGCCAATTTGTACAAATTACATGATAAAAATTAAAGAGCTATCTTAGCTAGAATAAATGAATATGTTGATCAACTAAATAAAAGGTTAATTGCTAAGTTTCATGGTAAAAATAATATTATTTTCAGTTTTTGGCTTAGCAGAAGATGATACATACCATTTCTAACAAGAAGAATACTTAAATACTTTAATATCAAATGGCCTTCTACCATACAAGTTTATTTGTCAAGTTTATTATTTCTTATGTGTGTTAGTTTCATTGTAAATATAATAGACTAAGTTAAAATTG
Source organism: Nicotiana obtusifolia (assembly GCA_002018475.1). Taxonomy (NCBI): domain Eukaryota; kingdom Viridiplantae; phylum Streptophyta; class Magnoliopsida; order Solanales; family Solanaceae; genus Nicotiana; species Nicotiana obtusifolia. The sequence goes on from MCJB01023445.1 coordinate 35,149, forward strand.
ATTTTTCATTGTATATACATCGATATTGAAGAAACTTTTGCCTGTCATGCTACTGAAAAATTTAGATCTGCTGAATAGCTTATTCAATAGCACACAGATGGTATATAGAAGTTTTGATAATACCGTCATATATACATAATTTATGATAGTGGTCAATGTACCTCTAAATATGTGTTTATCCCAAATTCAACTTTCGTCTTTCGAAACTAAAGAATATCCTTTTAAATTTTGTGAAAATAATTTTCAGTTTGTTTATGTTTTGCAATTATAATAAATAAAGCACAAGGAGAAACATCCTAAATATTGAACTATATTCACTAAAATATATTTTATTATACGAAAAATTATATGTTTCTCTTTCAAGAGGGATATCAATATCGACAATAAGAGTGATGGTTATGGCAGAACAACTAAAGCATTAAAAGGAAACATACACAAAAATATCGTCTACAAAGAAGCGTTCGTTAAGATACTATCATGTTAATTACTTTCGAACTATGATACATAATTATCTAACTAACATGATTAAATTTTATCATTTGTGTAAGTTCTGATGATGTCCTTTCATTTTGAATTCACGTATTATGCTAATGTAATACAATTCTTCGGTATTGAGATGATTGTTGTATTATTATACATAAAATTTCCCTCATTAATTAAATTTTGTTATTCCTTCATATAAACAAATGTTTAAATCATCGCATGCCATTATTAACGTGTGATGTACATTCATAGATACTAGTTGTTGGTTGAACTGTTAAAATTCAATGTTAAAAATGCTTGTTGGTTGAACTGTTCTTGTTGTTTCTTCATTGTCTTACTTGAATTTGTCCGTATTTGATTTCTTGTTGATCTCATCATGTGTTCATTTCTTGTTGTCTTTACCACCTTAAATTCCAATCACGATTCTAATGTTATAACCCATATTTGTACACGTTAGATTACGCTGTAAGATAGTCTACATAGGTCCGAGAAGAGAATTGCCTTTGAGATAATAAGAGTTAAGTCCTATTGGTCTTAAATGATGCAAGGGTGTATAAGGGTGGTTAACAAGTATTAGAAGATAAACCAGTTAAGGATGTTGTAACTCGTATTTTCTGGTAAATCGAGAGGTGATTAACATTACCAAGAGGTCATGTTTTAAGGTATTTGAATCATATAATATCCGTTTCATAAGTCTTGAAGTCAAACAAGTTATGAAACAAAAGTCGACAAAAGTTGTCGCAACTTAGGTTCACAATTTTACTTAAACGTTAGGTCAAATGTTTCTGAGCTTTTCTCCCAATTTACAAGGAATTATGGGTGATTTACCTATAAAATTAAAGGTCTATGAGTCTAGTTTCCAAAGCATCAAACCGTTTGTCAATACGATCTCGGAGTATAGAGATAATTGTATTTCCGCAGACCTGCACAGATTGGTAGGTGACAAGTAGGTGCATCACCTACTTGCCAAAATTAGGGGACAAAATTAAAAGTCCCAAAGTCGGCCAAGAAGGGACTTTTAAGGGCTTTTAAACTCAGTTATTTCACTATTATTTCAGACCTTCAAAACCGAAATTGAACCCCTGCAACCCCTCCCCAAAAATCCCACACAAACCCTAATCGATTTTCCCTCTCTTTCAAGTTCTAATTGGGGGTAAAACCTAGAGTTTGAAGAACCAAGGAAAGGGCTGAGTTATCCAACAAGTAAGGTGAGTTTACTGCTCTCTTTCATAAATTTTTTCTTCTTTTAATTCATGGTAATTCGTTCTATACATGTAAGAACTCATGGGACGGTGATCGGAAGCCGTGAGTTCGAGTTATGCAATTATAGCGGACTGTTTTATGGACTGTTTTGTGTAGCTGTTGGACTGCGTGTTTTACCACTATTTTGTGGAGTTTTGTAGGAAGAAGGGTGTGGAGAAACACCATATATATTTAAGGTTGTGGGCTGATAGTCATTCGTAACAATTCCGGGTCGTTTGACACGACTATGGTGGCCATTGTATGGATGAAGTGATTGGCTTGTGTGTGGACTGTTTTGGGAGGCTTAATATGATTATTATTGATGTTGTTTGGGCTGTTTGGTGATTGTGTTAACTTTTGGGAAGTCATATATATAGGGGAGGTGCTGTCCGTTTTATCGCAAAATAGGTTACGGTCGATACATAATAGTTGCAACGCTTAAATGATAACGTTAGTGTCATTCTCTTATTGTAGACTAAGGAGTAGTGGAATATTCATAGCTTGAGGTTGGGAAGTATATACAAGGTATGTGAGACTTTCCTTTTCCTTCTTTTGCATGACTCTAATTGTACATAATGCAATGAACGAGCCCCAAAGATACTCTACTCTTAGAAGGTAGTAGTACTTATATTGTTTCCCCCTTGTGGGGGGATTGATGTTGATGTACTTCTTTGACCTTGCGCCAGTCTGAAAGGTTGAAACTGTGATTCCAATGAGTCCAGCATGCATTATCTATTTTACTCTACTGAGCCGCGCTATAGCCGGCCGGGCAGGCACCTATTGTGCAACTATATATATATTTATATATATATATATGTGTGTGTGTGTGTGTGTGTTATACATTACTTAGTCGCGCTATGGACGACAACTATTTTACTTTACCGCGCCGCACTATAGTCGGCCGGGCAGGCACCTATTGTGCAACCACTGATCAGTTGGGTATAATGAAGATGAGGCCCACAGAGGCGTATGTATATGATGATTTGAAAAAGGATATATATATATATATATATAAATATATATGTGTGTGTGTGTGTGTGTATATATATATGTATATGCATGTGCACGTCAGGTATCTCATGGTTAGTCGCCCTCAGAGGCATTCAGATGGTACATATTGTATGTTTCTTATCCTGATACATGTTATTGTTCTTATGTATGTTTTCCCGTCTTACATACACAGTACTTTATCCATACTGACGTCATTTTATTTGTGGACGCTGCATGTCATGCTGCAGGTCCGGACAGACAGATAGACAAGGCTCCCCCACAACAGTAGGCTGTCCAGTTCAGCGGATATTGGCGAGATCCATCCTTCGGACTTGCCGTAGTCTCGGTATGCGTTTTGTTATAGGCATTATGGGCATGTCAGGGCCCTGTTCCGACACAGGTTGCATCATGTATGTTCCAGTAGAGGCTCATAGACAAGGGGTGGGTTTATGTATAGTTGGATTGCCTTGGCGGCAAATGTATTTTGTTGTACAGTTTTTGCATCGCAGCCTTAAGGGCCATGTTATATTTACGTATGTTCATGTTATTGTATGGTATTTTAGTTGATCATGATCATAGGTTGCTATTCATACGGGCATCGTCGACCTTATAGATAACGAGGAAGGTAAGATGAAAGGTAAGCAGGCACTCGGCGAGTAGGGTCCGGGTGCTAGTCGCGACCCTCCGGCTTGGGTCGTGACATCTAATTTCCCACCTTAGGATGTCGTGATGACACCTAATCTTTAAGACTAGGTAAGCCTAACACATGAAGAGGATTAACAAAAATTAACCAACTAAACTGCAATATAATCATTAATGCCTAAAATAACAGAGCTGGGCCAACATCAGTTACATAACCCCAACACCGGTAGTACAAGTCATAAGCCTTTCTAAGAGTAACTATATATAATGAATACATCATTGTTCCAGAATAATAGAAAACAATGGAAATAAAATACAGCAGAAGGTGTCTTCGGGACATGCGAACACCGAGCAGGTATACCTTGACGTCTCCAGCCATGCAGACATAAGCCTCAAAACCAACTCGATCAGAAGTACTTGGATCTGCACAAAAATGTGCAGAAACGTAGAATGAGTACACCACAGCGATACCTAGTAAGTATCAAGCCTAACCTGGGTAGAGTAGTGACGAGGTTAGGTCAAGACACCTACCGGACATGTAAACCTATGCAAGATATAACCTAAAGCTAACAATGGGAAGAACATAAATGAAAGACCAACAGCAGAAGGATTACAAATTTACAATCAATCGTGAAAATAATGGAGGCACGAATGGCAACAACAAACAACCAAATAATGAAGCAGCAACATAGTTATAATACAGATGAAATATGAATGAATCCAAGTAAGGAGAACCGGCGACAACTCAATCAATCAAATCATTCCTAATACACGAATTACAACAAGAATTACCCGAGGTACCACTCCTCGTAATCTCAAATCACAAGTCACAACTTCCAAACCTTACACGTATGGCAAATCGTGCCCACATTTCTATATCGCTTTCTCACGGCAAATCAACGTGCTACCATGTACGCTTTATCCATATCAATGTCAAGTAAGATGATCGATGAATAAATTTAAACACAATAAAACACAATTTCAAACTTGAATAAAGTAAAACATCAAATGAGATATTAAGCTTAATTTAGGATTTGAAATAAGTAAAATAAAGGAGAGGTTGTTCAAATAGAGTATCAGATGAGTTTAGATTAGAAATAAATGAGACAAAGTAAAATATCATATTTAAACAAAGTAAAACATCAGTTAAATTTAGCGAGTTAAATATAGAATTTGTTAAGATAAAATGTGTTAACAATTTCTAAGTAAATTACACAACAATAAGGTGATGAGTAGAATTTGAAAAACCAATTACAATAAAAATGTGATAACCATTTAAATTACTAAAGTGCCGAACGAGATACGAGTTTTTTTTGAAAGACACACAAGTGAAACACCTTAAGAATTCATTCATTTAAATCCGCTAAATTATCATCAACTAAATCAGATATAGGATAGTGACCCCGTACACATAAATTCACCTTGATAATCAATTTATCAAGAAATAACGGAGGCACAAATTGACATATTGAAGCAACACAACATATCACGTAGAATGCATGACTCACACAAGAAGTCAATATCTCTCCATTATTAGAATGCTGAAGGTTAACCAAATACGATCAAAATACAATGAAGTGATTTAAGAAACAACAATACCCGTCCTAATATAAAATGTACCATAAGAATCACAACTGGGAATAACCTTAATATCACAACAATTACAACATGTACATCTGTTGCGGCATGCAACCCAATCCCACACAATAATAACAATATCCATTGCAGCGTGCAACCTAGCCTCACCATTTCATCATTTATCAATATCATAATCCTCCCTTATTCCACCATATCATCATTATCAATATTGTTGCGGCGTGCAACCCTCTCCCCAAGAACCATAAATTAAGAAAACAAATTACAACCAACTACGACGTGTCACAAAATCAACGCAATAACGAGGCTACTCAAAGAAATCACAACAGATGAAAAGGTTACACGATACCTCACGAAATCAAATAGCAAGAAATGACGATTTATAAACCAAAACACGATTTTTGAGAATCAATTAACAATGAAGGCATGTGACAAAAAACACATGTATTCGACAAGTAATTGCAATTAACAATTAAAACATATAAGGGTGAACTTGACAAACGAAAGATAAAACATGTACTAACAACTTCAAGTAAAGCACGTAAGAGCAAGCCTAACAACAAAAGAGATAATATGAAACGATAACTTCAATGTGCATGAAAGAGGCCTAATAATCTAAACTGGTCAAATACCACATATAAGCCCGTGTACACACTCGTCACCTCGTGTACACGCCTTCCACATAATTCAAATAGTACCATCAATCCAAAACCTAAGGGGTAGTTTCCCCCACAAAGTTAGGCAAGATACTCACCTCAATTTGGCCAAATCAATACTCAAATTAGCGTTTCCTTTACAAATTCACCTTCGCTCGGCTTAATCTAGCCAAAGACAACTTAAATACATCAAACAATGCAAGAGAAAACAATTTCAATTAACAAAGCTATGGTCTTTATACAATTTCCAAAAGGTCAACAGAAGTCAACCCGGGGCTCGCCCGGTTAAACCCGGGTCCAAGGGTAGGTCTTGACTATCCATAACCCCACGAGTCCATATATGTGTTTGTTTTTAAATTTGAGTCCAATTCGACTCTCAAATCTCAAACTTTCATTTTTCAAAACTTTGACAAAAATCCCCAAATTTCCTCTTAGATTCTCATGAATTAGATGTTAAATCTAATATATAATCATGAAATATAATTGAAATTTGACTAATATCACTTACCCAATGGTTTGGTATGAAAATCTCTTCATAAAATCGCCTCTTACCGAGTCCAGGGTTCAAAATATGTTAAAATGAAGCTAAATCCCGAAAAGCTCAGCTATAAACCAACTGCAGATGTCGCAATTGCGACATGGGGTTCGCAAATGCGGACAAAGCATCACAAAAGAGACCCCTGACAGACCAAACGAAAATCGTATTTGCAATCAAAATCTTCGCAAATGCGAAGCAACAACAGCCGCAAAAGCGAACAGTGCCATCGCAAAAGCGAACACTCCAAAGTTGCAAATGCGACTCCAAATCGCATTTGCGATAAAAGCCCAATCCTCCCCTGGTTCGCAAAAGCGAGAAAAATACTTGCAAGTGTGGTGGTCGCATTTGCGACCTGCTCATCGCAATTGTGCTGGCACTAGTACCAGCACACATATTTCTTAACAAACACTCCAAAACTAATCTGAAACCCATCCGAGCCCTCGGAGCTCCAAACCAAACATCCACACAAGCCTAAAAACAAAACACGAACTCACTCGCACGATCAAAACACTAAAATAACATCTAGAACTACGAATCGGACACCAAAATGCATGAAAACCACAATAAACTTCAAGAACTTCTAGAATTACGACCAAGCGTCCGAACTATATCAAATCAACTCCAAATGACACCAAATTTTGCAGGCAACTTCCAAATGATGAAACGGACCTATTACAAGTCTCGAAACCAAAATTCGAACCCAATAGACTTAAAGTCAAACCATGGTCAAACTTAGGAAAAATTCTAAACTTTTAAATTGCCAACTTCCGCCAAATGGTGCCGAAACCTTCTAGCACCATCTAAATGCAAATCCGGGCATACGCCTGAGTCCAAAATCACCATCCAGACATCAAAACTCTGATCCGAGGTCAAATACTCAAAAGTCAGACTTGATCAACTCTTTCAACTTCAAGCTTCTCAAGTGGAAGTCCTCCTTCAATATAAATCCCGAATAACTCAAAAACCCAAAGCCGACCATGCACGCAAGTCATAAAACACTATGTGAAGCTACTCATGACCTCAAACTACTGAACCAAACGCAATTGCTTAAAACGACCAGTCGGGTCGTTATAATTCCGTTGTTAGCTCACATTATTGCACTGGTTTATTGTCATTATTTCCTCGCTTTTCATAATTAGACTATACTATACTCAGTTCAGTTTTTCTTATCCTAGTAGGTGTCTTACCTGGTCTCGTCACTACTCTACCAAGGTTAGCCTTGATACTTACTGGGTACCATTGTGGTGTACTCACGCTACGCTTCTACATATTTTGTGCAGATCCAGGTACATCTGCTCGTACCAGACGCCAGTGATCGTACACTTATTTCCGGAGACTTCAAGGGTATACCAGCTTGATGCTCGCAAGCCTCAGAGTCACCTTCTGTTATTTCCTTACTACTAATTATCCTATTACCATACAATGTTGTATTAGGGATTGTAAGTGATTCTAATCTATTTCCAACTATATTTCATCAATATATCTTAGATTTTAACATCAAAATCATGTGAATCAAAGTGAAAATTTGTGAAACTCTGTCAAGTTTTTGAAAAAATAAGAATTTGAGTTTTGAGAGTCGATTTGGACTCGGGTTTGAAACAAATCACATATATGGACTCGTGGGGTTATGGATAGTCAGAATCTACCCTTCGACCCGGATTTTGACCAGCGAGCCCCCGGTTGACTTTGTTGAATTTTGGGAGAAATGTAAAGATCATAGCTTTATCTATTGTAATTGATTTCCCTTGCATTGTTTGATGATATTAAGTCAAATATGGTTAGATTTGAGCCGTGTGGATGCAAATTTTAGGGGAAAAGCTATTTCTGAGGTTGAGTTGGCCTAGTTGATGTAAGTATCTTACCTAACTTTGTGTGGGGGAACCACCCCTTAGGATTTGGGATTGATTGTGACATTTGTGCTATGTGAAAGTCGTGTACACAAAGTGACGAGTGGGTACACGGGTTATATGTGGTATTTGACCGGTTTAGGTTACTTAGACTCTTTCCATGCTTTAATTGAATTGTCATATCATGTTCTAAATTCTCATAGTCAATCTACTCTTACTTGTGTTAGTCTATCCTTACAGTCCTTAAATGACTTGTTTAACACTTGTCCTACATCTTACTTGATATTTTGCTCTTACGCTTTAGTTAAAATTGTAGCCTCTTCTATTGTTACATGTTATCTCTTCCATTGTTGAATTATCATTATTTGAAGTCATTGTTACATGTTGCCTCGTCCATTGTGATTTATCATCATTTGAAGTCATTGTTACAGGTTGCCTCTTTCATTGTTGATTTATCATTATTTGAAGTCATCGTTACATGTTATCTCTTCCATTATGAGTTATTCTTATATAATATCGTGGTTACACATTATCATTCTCATTGTTGAGTTATTGATGTTGAAGTTGTGAAAGTCGTTATCACATTGAGGCAATTTTTTAATTGTTGAGATATCTTTCTTGTTGAGAAATTTACATTCATTGTTATTGTTGATATTATTGTACACCTTGTGGGTGAGACATGGGCTATTATTGTGTAAACATTGATACTATTGATTATTAGCAAGTTGTGGTATATGGGCACTTGTGGTGCGAGTTGTTATTGTGATGTGATATTGATGCGCAGGCGGCGGTATAAGGATAGGGGTTAATGTGCATGCGGCGGCATAAGTTGGGACTTGTGTGCGTGTTGCTTGTAAGGGATTTACTTGAAGCCATTTGGTGTCACAAGGTGGGCTAATGTACATGTAACTATTTCGGGAAAATATTTTCAAAACTATTTAAATGTAAGGCTCATGCGACGGTATAAGTAAAGATTGTGATTGAAATTGAAAAATGTGAATACGAGACGGTCCCTCGTTGGTGATTCTTGTTGTTTATCTCATGTTGTAAAGCGCTATTGGTGAAACACTTCTTGTTGGTTTCATTCTTCCTTGCCTTATCAGTTTGGATCCATATTTGATTATGGTGGTTCTCTTTAAATTGTTTCCCTTATGTTATCTCTATGCTTAAAATTTCGGTATTAGACTATGTTATTGACTTGTTTCATATTAGTTATTTCCCCGCCTTCCATTATTTTGTTTATATTTTGTTTATCATGTCCTAGTAGGTGTCTTGACCTGGCCTCATTACTACCCTACCGAGGTTAGGCCTAATACTTACTGGGTACCGTTGTGGTATACTTATACTACGCCTCTACACATCATTTTATGTAGATCCAGGTACGTCTGCCGTGCCGGACGCTAGAGGTTGATTGAGTAACTGCTTCTGGAGACTTCAAGGTATACCTGCTCGAAGTCTGCAAGCTTCAGAGTCACCTTCTATTTTAGACATATTACTGTTTACTTCTTGTTTCAAACAATATTGTATATCGAGACTATTAGTACCTTCTTGTAGAGCTTATGACTCCGTTCCACCAGGTTTTGGAGAGATGTTGGTTATTGTACTGTTAAGTTATTATGATAGTGTCGAGATTTAATTTGAAGTTTTAGTATTATTTCCGCCATTTCTCTATGCATGTTAGGCTTACCTAGTCTTAAAGACTAGGTGCCTTCACGACATCCTACAGTGGGAAACTAAGGTCGTGATAAGTTGGTATCAGAGCTCTAGGTTCATAGGTGTTACGGGTCATAAGTAAGTTTAGTAGAGTCTTGAGGATCGGCACGAAGATGTCTGTACTTATCTTCGAGAGGCCACGAAACTGTTAGAAAAACTTCACTTCTTTTTTTCCTTATCGTGTGAACTTGTTGACTTCAAAATCTAAATCTTTGACTTTCTATTCTCTCACAGATGGTGAGGACATGCACTGTTGGATCCGACGATCAGACACCCGCGCCCCCTACTAGAGCCGCGAGAGGCCGGGGTCGGGGTAGAGGACGAGGAGGGGCACGTGGTGCAGCTAGAGCACCTGTCCGAACTGCGACAGAGGAGCCACCAGCAGCTCCAATTGAGGGGCAGGCACCCGAGACTCCTATTGCCACCCATGTCTTCAGGAGACCCTCGTATAATTCTTGAGCATGTTCGATACTCTAGCTCAGGTGGGGTTGATTCCACTTGCACCAGCCACATCTCAGTTTGGGGGAGGAGCTCAGACTCCCACTGCCCGTATTCCGGAGAAGTGGATCCACGTCGATCAGGTCCCAGAGGTTATGCTAGCGCAGCTTGTTGAACTAGTTCAGCCCGAGGTTAGGGCACTAACATCTGCCAAGGAGCAGCTTAGACTTGAGAGGTTCAAGAAGTATCATCCTCCTACTTTCACTGGCTTAGCTTCAGAGGATGCACATGATTTTCTAGAGAAGTGCCACCGTATTCTCTGCACCATGGGTATTGTGGAGACAAGCGGAGTTGCTTTCACTACATTCCAACTGTCAGGAGCAACATATAAGTGGTGGCGGGTTTTCGAGGATGGTCGCCCAACCGATGCAGCTTCACCTACATGGACTCGGTTTTGAGAATTGTTCTTGAGAGAATTTGTTCCCCAGACCCCTCAAGTTGCACGGCGTGGGGAGTTTGAGCAGCTGCGCTGGGTACTATGTCAGTGTTAGAGTATGCTGTCAGATTCAATGATTTGTCCAGACATGCACCTACTTTGGTTTCTACAGTTAGGGAGCGAGTCCGCCGATTCATCGACGGGCTCAACTATGGTATTAGGTTCAGCATGGCTCGAGAGCTGGAGACAGATACCCTATATCAGCAGGTGGTAGAGATCACACGGAGGTTAGAGGGTATGCAGAACTGTGAGAGAAAGGACAGGGAGGCCAAAAGACCTCGAGGTATTAGAATATTTAGTAGTGGCCACACTGCAGCTATAGCCCGTCATGGTAGAGGCTATGTGAGCCGTCCAGTTCACTCATCACTTCCAACTTCTGAGGTCTTGGGTTTCACACTTTGCTCAGCCACTTTCTAGTGCACCTCATGCACGGGGTGCCTTCAGTGGTCAGTCCGGCCGACCAGGCCCGAGCCAGTCCCAGCAGCCACACGCACCAAGAGCTTGCTTTGAGTGTGGTGATACCCGTCATATGGTTAGAGACTACCCAGACTCAGGAGGGGTGGACCTCCACAAACTACTCAGGCTCCAAGGATTCAGTCATGTCCACAAACTTCTCAGGCCATGGTTGCTACCCCAGTTGCTTCTCCACCCACATAGCTAGCTAGGGGTAGGGGACAGGCGAGTAGAGGTTGCCCTAGAGGGGGAGGCTAACCCAGATTATATGCTTTTCTGGGTAGGACAGAGGCGGTTGCATCAGATGTGGTTATCACAAGCATTGTTCCGGTTTGTCATAGAGATGCATCAATCTTATTGTTTCCAGGCTCCACTTATTCATATGTGTCATCTTACTTTGCTTCGTATTTGGATATATCTCATGATTCTTTGAGTTTTCTTGGTTATGTGTCCACGCCTGTGGGAGATTCTATTATTGTGGACCGTGTGTATCGGTCGTGTTTAGTTGTTATTGGTGGTTTTGAAACCAGAGTTGATCTATTATTACTTAGTATGGTAGACTTTGATGTGATCTTGGGCATGGACTGGTTGTCGCCCTATCATGCCATTCTAGATTGTCACGCCAAGACTGTGACATTGGTTATGCCAGGTTTACCATGGTTAGAGTGGAGGGGTGCATTGGATTATGTTCCTAGAATCATTGTGCCATTTCTAAAGGCTCAGCGGATGGTTGAGCAAGGGTGTGATACATATCTAGCCCTAGTGAGAGATGTCAATGTTGATACTCCTAGTGTTGAGTCAGTTCCAGCAGTAAGAGATTTTCTAGATGTATTTTCAGTAGATCTTCCGGGCATGCCGCCTGATAGAGATATCAATTTTGGTATTGACTTGTTGTCGGGCACTCAGCCTATTTCTATTCCACCATATCGTATGGCCCCAGCAGAGCTGAAGGAGCTAAAAGAGCAGTTGCAAGAGTTGCTTGATAAGGGCTTCATTCGGCCTAGTGCGTCGCCGTGGGGTGCTCCAGTTTTGTTTGTGAAGGAAAATGATGGTTCTATGTGCATGTGTATTGGTTATCGACAGTTGAAAAATGTTACAATGAAGAACAGGTATCCATTGACACGCATTGATGATTTATTTGACCAGATACAGGGTGCCAGGGTGTTCTCAAAGATTAATTTGCGGTCACAGTATCATCAGCTAAAGATTCGGGATTCGGATATTCCGAGGACTGCCTTTAGGACTCGGTATGGTCACTACGAGTTCCTTGTGATGTCATTTGGGCTGACCAACGCCCCAGCAGCGTTCATGCACCTGATGAATAGTGTATTCCAGCCATATCTTGATTCATTCCTTGTGTTTATTGATGACATCTTGATGTACTCCCGCAGTCAGGAAGATCATGAGCAGCATCTGAGGATCATGCTCCAGACCTTGAAGAGAAGACGTTGTATGCAAAATTCTCAAAGTGTGAATTCTAGCTTGATTTGGTGGAATTTTTGGGTCATGTGGTGTCAAGTGAGGGGATCAAGGTAGATCGGAAGAAGATTGAAGCAGTTCAGAGTTGGCCTAGGCCATCTTCAACTACTGAGATTTGGAGTTTCCTTGGTTTGGCTGGGACTATCACTGTTTCGTAGAGGGTTTCTCATCCATTGCTGCACCTATGACCAGATTGACCCAGAAGGGTGCTCCTTTCAGATGGTCTGAAGAGTGTGAGGTGAGATTTCAAAAGCTCAAGGCTGCTTTGACTACACCCCAGCGTTGGTGTTGCCTACGGGTTCGATGTCTTACACTGTGTATTGTGATGCGTCACATGTAGGCCTTGGTGCGGTGTTGATGCAAGACGGTAGGGTGATTGCCTACGTGTCTCGGCTGTTGAAGACCCATGAGAAGAATTATGGGGTCCACCTTGGAATTGACAGCTATTGTCCATGCATTGAAGATTTGGCGGCACTATTTGTAAGGTGTCCCTTGTGAGGTCTTTACCGACCACCAAACCCTACAACATCTGTTCAAACCAAAAGATCTTAACTTGCAGCAGTGGAGATTGTTAGAGTTTGCTTAAAGACTATGATATCACTATTCTATATCATCTCGGGAAGGCCAATGTGGTGGCCAATTCCTTTAGTCAAAAGGCGGAGAGCTTGGGTAGTTTGGCATATCTAGCGGTAGCAGAGAGGCCACTAGTTCAGGCTTTGGCCAACCAATTTGTTAGATTGAATGTTTCGGAGCCTTGTCGGGTTCTTGCTTGCGTGGTTACTCGGTCTTCTTTATATGATTGTATTAGAGAGCGTCAGTATGACAAACCCTATTCGCTTGTCCTTAAGGACATGGTACAGCACGACGATGCCAATGAGGTTTCTATCGGAGATGGCGGTGTGTTGCAGATGCAGGTCCGATTATGTATGCCCAATGTGGATGGGTTGCATGAGTTGATTCTTGAGGAGGCTCACATTTTGCGGTACTCTATTCATCTGGGTGCCGCTAAGATGTATCAGAATTTGAGAAGCACTATCGCTGGAGGAGAATAAAGAAAGTCATAGTGGAGTATGTAGCTCGGTGCCTTAATTATCAGCAGGTGAAGTATGAGCATCAGAAGCCAGGAGGTTTGCTCTAGAGACTTAAGATTCCCGAGTGGAACTGGGAGCGTGTCACCATGCATTTCATTGTTGGGCTCCCACGGACTCACAAGTAAGGATAAATTTAGCAATGGAACATTTAACATGATAAGACAACTTCATTTTAATGTACATAAGAACCTAAGAGTCTAAGCTAGTCAAGTTTCCACATATAAGCCGTGTACACACTCGTCACATCGTGTACACGACTTTCAATTAGTTCAAATAGTGAAAACAAACCAATTCCTATGGGATAGCTCCCCCACACAACGTTAGGCAAGATACTTATCTCAAAAGCCCTGAATCAACACCAGCAACAACTACAGCAGCAAAGGCACCGGCAGCAGCAACAGCAGCAGTGATAACATCAGCAGTAGTAGCAGCAGCAAGAAGAAAATACAATCACCACCCCAGCAGAAGCCACAACACACAGAAACAGAATACCTCCAAAGCAACAGTAGCAACAATCTTCAACTATGCTTTCTTTGCCATCAATGTCAAAGCAAAGTTGAAGATTTTTTACCTTCTGTTTTATGATACATCACGTAGAAGATTCTCAATTTTTGCTAGAAATAGACCTTATCGTACAGAGAGGATACTATTTCAAATCACTTCTTTATTAGATTTAGGAACATATGTACTCTTTTGTATAGTTGGCCTAGATCCACTTCACACTGTTTTTGTACATATGATTGTCTATTGCTGTTATAAGATAGATAGTCATCACATCATCATAGGTCTAACCCATCACAGCTATCTAGGTATACTTGGTTGTCAAGTCTCGATGACCAAGAGTGTACATCTTTTCTACTGGGAGGTAAGGTCTATGTCCCCCTCCATCTTTATATTTTATGTTTTATATATGAAAATTAACATTAGGCATGCTGCCTAGTGGATTTGATTAAAAAATATAAATATAGCTTTTCCTTCATAATACACCTCTGCTCGGCCCAAATCTAACCAAAATCGACTCAAATAACATCAAATAATGTAAGAGAAATAAATTCCAATAATTAAAGCTATGATCTTTACACAATTGCTCAAAAGTCAACCCCAGGCACGCCCGGTCAAAACCAGGGTCCAATGGTAGATTCCGACTACCTATGACCCCACGAGTTCATATATGTGATAGTTTCAAAATCCGAGTCCACATCGACTCTCAAAACTCAAATTCATATTTTTCACTTTGATTCACATGATTTTGATGTTAATATCCAAGATATATTAGAAATAGATTAGAATCACTTACCCAGAGTTTGTATATGAAAATCCCTCTTCAAAATCACCTCCTACCGAGTCTATGGTTCCAAAATGTGAAAATGAGACCAAAGATCTTGCCCCTCATCTTTTTGTCCAGTTAGAGGTGTCGCAAATGCGACTTGGGGTTCACAAATGAGAACCCGAAAAATGCAAAGAAACAATCGCAAAAGCAAAACCCTCCCACTCCTACTGTCATCACAATTGCGATGAAAAGTCCGCATTTGAGAACATGGACACATCGCAAATGCGACCAAGAAGATCGCAAATGTGAATCAGTTGCCCATGCCACCCCATCGCAAATGCAATCACTGGGATCGCAAATGCGAACCTAGAAGACCTTGTCTAATATCGCAAATGCGAGACCTGAGGCATCTGATCACACCAGCAATTTCAAAACTCTTCCAAACATTCCAAAATGTGTCCGAAACACACCCGAGTCCTCGGGGCTCCAAGACAAACATCAACACAAGTCTAAAAACATAACACGAACTCACTCGCACGATCAAATCATCAAAATAACATCCGAAATCATGAATTGGACCTCTAAAACATATGAAATTAACATGAAACTCAAGAACTTCTAAAAACACAATCGTGTGTCCGATTCCTATCAAATCAAATCAAAATGACGCCGAACTTTGCAGACAAGTTCCGAATGACAAAACAGACTTATTCCAAATCCCGAAATAGAAATCTAAACATGATAGCTATGAAGTCAACCTACGAACAAACTTATAATAATTCTAAGCCTTTAAATTGCCAACTTTCTCCAAGAAACACAAATCAACCAGCGGACCTCTGAATTCGATTCCGGGCACATGCCCAAATCCAAAATCATAATACGAAGCTATCAGAGCCATCAAAACACTGCTACGGGGTCGTTTTCACAAAGTCAAACCTCATTCAATATTTTCAACTTAAGTTTCTAAAGTGAGAATCACTCATCCAAATTCATTCTGAAACATCCGAAAATCGAATCCGACCAAGCACGCAAGTTATGATACACAATATGAAGTCATTCAACACCCTAGAACAATGAACGTATCGCCAAAGCTCAAAATGACCGATCAGGGTCATTACAAACTTCAACTTTAATTAACTGCTTAAGGATAAACTCGATAATGAAGGTGTTTCCATGAAATGGAAAACTTCGAATTATAGTTTATGAAATAAGCTAACAATGAAAGAGATGGCACAAATTAGTAACTACGTCTAAATGCATGAAAATAACCCGGCAACAAAAGGACATCATGTAACAGCAATTTCAATTAAGAGTAACTCAACAATAAAGGAAGTCACATAATGATAAAAGAGGCAACAACTCCAAATAAAGTATATAAGAGTAAATTGAAGTCACATAAAGAATTCACTTACGTACTCGACTTTCTGTCACGACCCAAAACTCAACATGTCATGATGGCGCCTATCACAGAACTAGGCAAGCCGACAATCACAATTTAACTACGCATTTTTATATATTGAAAATAAGATGAAACAAGTTTAACAGTAATAACTCTCATAAATAGCTGATATGAATAACTGCGACTCGAATACAAAATTTCCAAAATCCGCGTGTCATTGATGAGCTACTAAAATGTCAACACAATCTAACTGCTAAAACAACTGTCTAGAAAGATTGAACAGTGCTAATAAACAAAAAAAAAAAAAGGAGAGTCGAGGTCTGCGGATGCCAAGGTAGCTACCTCAATAGTCTCCAAGTAGATAAAGCTCCAAATATAGCAACCGCCATGCCCAGAAGTACCTGGATCTGCACACAAAGTGCAGAGTGTAGTATGAGTACAACCGACTCAATATACTCAATAAGTAACAGGACTAACCTTGGGCTGAAACTAGTGACGAGCTCAGATAGTTACAGTCCAAGTCTAGATAATAATAGTAATATCTTAGAGAGAAATCCAATAATTAATTTGTAGACAATACAGAAATGTAGACATGCTTTCTAGTATTAACAGTTTGAGAACAACACGGTTAATATATGCCAAGTATGACTAATAGGAGGTATGACACATCTCGATATCTACATGTCAAGTATGCATATCAACTGTAACGCAACACAGTGATAAAGTCACATACATACTCTCGGAGTGTTCATCCTTACTTAGCACGCTCAATTACTCGGCACTCTCAATCACTCAGCACTTGTTGGTACCTGCACTCATTACTGGTATGTCAGACTCCGGAGGGGCGGATCCTGGCCAAGAGCTAATATAAGCCAATCATGGCATGCTGCGGCGTGCAGCCCTATCCCATCATGAATATCACTCACAATTAGGCCCTCGACCTCACTTAGTCCTCAATCTCACCAGTCTCTTGGGCTCACAAAAATCATGCCAATCAGCCTAAAACATCGATACATGATTTAACAATAAATGATAACGGAGACTGAGATATGACATGAAAATGATGAATATGACTGAGTACATAACTAAATTTTAAGATAACTCAACAACAAAAATGACCTTTGTGGGTCCCAACAGTACCAGCATATAGCCTAAACATGATTTCTTACATGAATCACAGCTCAATTTCTCTAACACATGGAGAGTACATGAATAATAATAAGATTAGATAACTACATAGTTCCACGGAATCAACCGAGTCACAGTTACTACGGTGCATACGCACACGCCCGTCACCTAGCATGTGCGTCACCTCAACACCAACCACTTAAAATGTGCAGTGAAGAAACAGAAGAGTAAAAAGGAAGCTTCATTTAGTGTCTTAGACCAAAAATGATGGTTAACGTGTTATACTTCTTTGATCATGTATACTTTTGATTCTTAATGCCAAGGGAAAAATTCTGTCGTGATATTTGTCTGTCTTTCAAAATGATGTTTGGTTTTAGACTATACATCATTTTAGTTTGTTTTCATTTAATAAAAGAAAAAGTTTGATTAGTATAGACATCAAAAAGATGTGCTGCAGATAGAAGATGCCTAAGCTGTTAAATGCATAGAAAGTCTTGTTATATGCATAAAATAGGTAATGCATTGTAATGATTTGTTTTACATGATTGTAGTATAAGAGTAAGTACGCTATTTAAAAGGGCATGTTATCACAGGAAACACCTATAAGAATCTTATAGTATGAGGCATCTAAATATATTGTTATCTTTTTATCGAAACTTCTTATGAAAGAACTCAAAGTGATTTAACTGTTACATGTGTTAATTTTTTGAAGATTAAGTATGTTCATATTGGTAATTATTTTGTGATTTTACTTTGTGTTCCATATTTTTCCGAGCAAGTAAATAATATTTTTGTAGCCTTTGATCTCTCAAATTAGCTTTGGAACCTTATAATTTATATTTGCAGGTTGATGCTATCATGGTAAGAAAACTTGACAATTGAACAGTCAAGTTATAGATCCTGGATAAATTGACAAAATTAAGAAAATTTTTGGCTATATCCAATATCACCTAAGTGGACTTGAAGATAACAGTAGCTTGGAACAGACCATTTCTTGAAAATCATTTGACATACTTTAGCTAATAATTAGTTCTTCCTGGAGTCTCATGTGGATTTTTTTTCATCATCATCGTGTAATTAGGATGCTTTACCTGTCATTTGGGATTATAGCACCGGAGGTGCTCACGATAGTAGTCAGATAGTTTTCTTCTGAACTTTCTGGCAAAACATTGGTAATACGTGTTTCACCGCTCAACTTTTTTTAAATGATTTTTTCCTTTTCGTGCATATATTCGACGAAGTTTATATTGGTGGAGTTATTTAGTTTGCAAAGATTCGTTGAAGCTTTAGATTAATTAATTTTTATTTAAGCATTTAAGATTAATCTCACAAATAGCTTATACTTCCATCTATAACCACAGCTGATACCAAGTAGAGGTGCAGGCCTGCAATTTAACTGCTTCCTTCAGCTACATGGGATAAAGGTAAAATAACTTGCTGTGTCTTGTTGTAGTTACCATAGATATAATTGATATAATGGTTTTTCCAACTGAGATGGGTACGCACGCTATACTTGATATAACTGTATGTTCTCATAACGTTACATCAGAACATAAGGAATGAAACCAAAGACATAGTCTGCTTGGCTATGTGCTAACCTTTACATAGCCTACTTCATTTGTTAAAGCAAGCTTAACCGAATTACATTAGTGATGTTGTTTACTGAGCATTGCATTTGCTGTCTTTAACTCTTTTTTTGGCTTTCGTCACTTCGTGTACTTTTTTACTATGTTGGAGAATGAAGAAATTTCAAAAACAATGCTAATTTCATTCGATGACATTGGAATAACATTGTTCTGTGACATGAATCATGAATCTCTGTATCTTCGTTAGGGTACTATCGTAATTTCTAAATGTATTAGTTTTGACAAGGTTATTGATACCTCAACTTGTATAAAAATCCATCAAATATCTAATATGCTAAATCACTTCTCCCCCGTCTTAGCAAGTATATCTGTATAATTTTCTGAAATACGCCTATTTTAGCCATATTGTAAATTTTGGCGTATAGGTTTCAGTAGGTACCTAAAGTTTTCAAAAAATCTTTTGGAACCTATATGCCAAAAAAACACTAGATTTCAAGATGCAGGAATTAGTGATCACAAGAATTTTATACATTAAATTGATGACTGAAAAGCTATTTTTTACACTAAGGTATAAATTAGGTACTTCCACAATTGCTGCAATATGTTATGCCATGATTTAAGACTCAGGAGCATATCATTTGGCAGGCTTATATCGGTTTCTCAATGCTTTCTCAGTTGATGGTGACTTTTCAAATTTGCTGGCAGCCAAAATCATGGAGTCTGGTTCATACTACTCAAAGCTATTACTACAAAGAATATGATGCATTTATTGTTTCTTGCTTCTTGCAGTCAGAGAATTACTCTGTAAAGGAATCTTCAAGTTTTTTTCTTTGACAAATATTATACACAAAATAATATATTTTATGGCAACGTTAGTATTTTACATCAAAAACTGTTCTCTTTTATAAGATGTAATAGTTAAATAGTGTTCCATTTCTCTACACAAGCTCATACCTTGGAGATATCGTCACTATATCCTTTGTTACAATAGTATAGCTTTGTTCACGTTGGGCCCGAGTAAAGCCCGAGCTACTCTCACCAGTTGTTAACAATATTTCTAAATAGAGTTAAGGGAGGAAGCACGGGCGAGAAACTTATGTCACATGATTTCTCTCTAAAAAATAAGTGTTAGCTTCCCTTCCCCAATTTCAATCCCTATTTGAATTTGTCTTCTTATTTTTTTTCTTCCTATTTTCTCCCTTATATATTTGATTTTTCATTCTTTTGCATGTTTGTTCAAGATTAAATATTTTTTGATACTTGTATCTATTTGATATCAACAAACTTTACAACAAGAAATATTGCGCGGATCAATTAACTAGTACAAAAATAGTTGCAGAGTAAGAGAATTGGGGCTTTTAATTATAGGTGACAAATGGGTTTTAAAATTGAGTTGGGGTAACTCTAGTTTTTTTAAATGAGTAGGGGTGATAAACTTTGGATTAGTGATTAGGGAGTTTTGACTCACCCCAAAGTTATATTTTTAACACTTTAACCCAAAGCTTTATTTTTTATACTTTACCCTCAAGTTTTATTTTTAACACTTTGACCCAACCCATATAAACCCTACAGAGCCAAAACAAAAGACGCGCCAAATCTGTTTGCCTGCGCCATTTGTCACCTATAATTAATCATATTTTTAAGACAAGTTTGACCTTGGCTGGTCAAACTTGTCACATTTCTAATTATGAGACTTTTTGTCACCATAAGTTAAATCTTTCGTGGGGTGTTTGGATTGGAAGAATTTTTTGTATAATGTGTATGGGTTGGAAGAAATTTTTGTATAATATTTATGTACTTTTGTGTATTTTGTCAAAAATTATAAATTTTAAAAATTATAATTCAATCTCAATTTAAGTTAATCATATTTTTAAAACAAGTTTTACTCTTGGCTCGTCAAACTTGTCACCTTCGACAATTGACCCCTCCCTCCCCCTCCCCCGGTCTTCCCTATGAGATTTTCTATAGACTGGGAAAAAATAATCAACGACGACGAAGACCCTCCGGCGGAGCTGGTGGTTACATCCGCCATGGACGGAGAGAAGCATAAAGAAGGACTTTCCAACTTATCAAATACTGAATTGACCGAAAAAATTAGGAGGCTTAAAAGGTCTCTGTCCGGCACCATTGGTGCTAGGTTACGCGATGGAGGTGAAAAGCTTAGGGCAAATATCCAACTGCACGAGGGTGAATTAGAACGACGGCAGCGGGTCGGTTCCCAAAAGGTTTGACTTTGACTTTTATTCTGTTCCTCTTTGGTTAATTTAACAGTTCCATTTCTAGCATTGTGTGCTTCTAGGTATTTTCGTGCTTGTGCATTCACTGCATTTCGTAGAATTTTAATCACGAGAGTAATTTACTAGAATGCTATTTTTGTTTTACACTCAGCTGCACAAGAGAAAATGGTGGTTGAATGGCGGTACTTAATGTCTTGGTACAGTTTGGAAAAGTATGAACTAGGAGTAATGTGATTGTGAGCTTTGTAGAGTTCCATTTCGTGCAAAATGTGTGATTTGTTTTTGATTAAACAGTCTCGTCGAGCTAGTGGTGGAAAGTTCGGTGTTTTTATTCAACATTTTGGTAAGGAACGCAGTGATGCAAGATCACTCAGTGTTTTACTCATATTTCACTTGGTTAATGTGCTTATGTGGTGATGTATGTAGACAACATAGTTATTAGACTCATTACGAAAGATGACTGAGAAAATCATCCAGTTAAAAAAACATCTTGACGGACATTTCAAGCTGTAAAGTACAGAGAGGATTGAGTAATTTCATTGTATATTATGTCAAGAGGTAACAAGTATATATACAAGGACATAGAGTCCTAACTGTAGAAAGAATCAAAAAGGAGATCCTATAGATTTGTTGTGAACCCCTATAATTCTGTTATGTAGATTACATAAGAGTATGTCTACATTCATTAAGTAGCAGAATATGTCTATGTTCATTATGTAACACTTCCCTTCAAGATGGAGCATAGATATTGATCATGTCCTGCTTGTTACGAAGGTAATCAACTCAAATTCCATTCAATGCCTTTGTGAGCAAATCAGCTGGTTGCTCTCCTATCTTCACGTAGCCAGTGGAGATCTAGTTCTCCTGAATATTTTCACGAATAAAATAACAGTCAACCTAGTAAATAACAATCAAGTCCTTTGTATGAAACCTAGTATGCAGGAAAGACTTGAGGGAAGAGATCCCCGCATAGTGACAATGAAGAAATAATGCCAGCTGCTGATTGCCGATAGAAGACTGAGTGATCACATTTGAGCATATTCAGCCTAAACTCCTGAACTCTTCATTGAACTTGCCAAACCAAAGTCGAGTACTCTGTTTCAAGCCATACAAGGACTTCTTCAAATTACAGACTCTACCATGCTCGTTCTGAGCAACAAAACCGAGTGGTTGCTTCATATATACTTCCTCCTGAAGGTTACCATGAAAGAACGCATTCTTGATATCTAATTGATGTAAAGACCAATTTCCGGAAGCAGCTAGAGAAATAAATAAGCAGACATAAGTGAATTTGGACCGGAGAGAAGGTGTCAAAATAATCCATCCCATAAGTTTGAACATACCCTTTAGCCACAAGTCTAGCCTTAAGTCTTGCTACGGAACCATCTGGATTAACTTTAACTGTGAAGACCCACTTACATCCCACTGATTTCTTTCCTTTGGGTAAATCTACCAAATCCCATGTATGGTTATTCTCTAAGACATGTATTTCCTCAAGCATTGCATCAGACTATCCGAGATGATTCAAAGCCTGTTTTGGGTACCGAGAAGCATTCATAGATCTACGCATAGAGGATAAGAGGTCATAGAAAATAAAAATAGCAAAGGAATATGTGGATTTTTAAGTACGTATACCTTTGCGAAGAGAAATAGGAAGGTCAATGTTTTCTCGAGGACCAGGCGGATGAGGATCTGATTTCGAAGGAACTGTTGTAGGACATGTCTTATTTGTCTCTCGCCTTCGCGAGTAAACTTGAACAATTGGCGATCTTGCTAACACAGTTGGAGCAGGTGCTAAAGGCATACTAGTTGATTGGTGTTCAATAGAAGAACTACGAGCTGGAGGAACATCGTCTAGTTGTTCTGTTAAAGCACGAGTAACCTAATATCTTAGCCACTCATCTTCCTCCCCTTGATTTATAAAAATGGGAGGTGCATAGAAGAATGGTGTAGTCTTTGAAAATACCACCTCAGTTGACACTAAATATTTGCCAAGTTCAGTAGAATAACATCCAAACCCCTTCTCAAGGCGAGAATAACCCAAGAATACATACTTCAATGCCTTGGGATCCAACTTGGTAACAGATGGTCAAACATCTCGAACATAACATATGCATTCAAACATCTTAGATTCCACGGGAAATAATGATTTGTTTTGGGAAAAGAACACTATAAGGTACATTACCACCAAATAACACAGTAGATGGCATGCGATTAATCCGAAAATAAGCCGTAGAGACCGCATCAGCCCAGAACTGTTTAGGAACCTTCATTTGGAACAAAAAAGCCCGAGCTGTCTCAAGTAGATGCCTATTCTTCCTCTCAGCAACTGTATTTTGAGATGGTGTATCAATATATCAAGACTTATGTAATATACTGTGCTGTCTCATGTAGGGCTGAAATAACTCTGGCATGCATTCTTTAGCGTTACTCCTTAGAATACGCACTAAAGTATTGAATTGAGTTTTAACTGCAGCACAGAAGGCAAAAAAGTGAATAAACACTTCAGAACGACTCTTCATAAAATAATCTAAGTCATTCGTGACAAATCATCAACAAAAGTGACAAAATACTTATGCCTACTTTTGGGAACAACAGGACTTGGTCCCCTAACATTAGAATGAACTAACTCAAAAGCTAATTCAACTCGCTTATTTACCTTGGGACCTAACGAGATGTGATGGTGTTTTACAAATCGACATGACTCACAATTCAATGAAGACATATTCTGAAACTGAGGACAGAGCTTCTTCAACATAGGTACAGAGGGATGTCCCAATCAACAATGTGCTTCAAAAGGAGACACGGCACTGGAACATGCAACAGACCGTTGCTCCCATTCATCAAGAATATAGAGATCACCATATAGATATCCTTTACCAATAACCTCTTTCCTTCTAACATCCACAAACAAATGTCACACAACAATTAAGGTCTCTGGTGATTTTACTTACAGAAATAAAATTAACGGCCAAGTTTGATAGACTTAATACAGATGACAGAGTAATGGAGGAAGTTGGTTTAACAGTCCCAGATCCAACACTGCTACAAGTTGTAACTGGAAAACTGGAGAGGTGCTTTGTGTGACAGAAAGCTAGGAAAAAATGTTTGGACTACCTATCATGTGATTTGTGGCACCTGAATTAATCACCCATTTATTTGAAGAGGTGATAAAACATGTTTTATCTGACCCAGAAAAAGCAGTAACTAAGAAGATTCCTTAATTGATTTTTGATATTGAAGAAATTTTAGAAACTCATCCGAAACCAAGATTGTTGGGCTAGGAGCTGTAGTATTATTTCCTCCTTGCTTATTGTTTATGGCCATTTTTCAAAAAATCCCCAAAGGGTCAAATTAAATGTCACTACTATTAAGACAATGAATCAACAACTCAAAAAACCTGCCTACCAAAAGCTGTCCACCAGAATAACACTATTCAACGAACCAGCGAACCAAAGACACCCAATGAAACAACAAAACATAACTCCAAGAGAGCCAATTAAATGGGCAGTAACCAATCAAAAGCCTAGCTGATGGTAAGAATCAGTAACCAAGAATCACTATCCAACAGATTAATCTCATAACTGTAAAAAAGGCCAAAGTTCCATACATAAAGTTGGTTCACTACTAAGGATGGAGCAATCACAGAAGGAAACAAATTTGAACACAACAAAGAAAAGATGACAGAACCTCGATACTATGAACCGAATCTGGGACTGTCAGAGATTTTCCCGACCTAGGTTTGCTGAACAAACAAACACCATAGGCTGGCTGGAAATGTCAAGTCGATGCCGGAGAACCAAGCAACACCTGATTCTGATAACCCATGCGCCTCCACGTGCCACTTTTACGGATTGCGTCGGAAATGCTTCGTTGGCACGTGAGATCCACTCGTGCCGACTCCGGCCACTGAATTCTTGGGTTATGTAGATTTGGGGTAGGCGGTCCTTGCTAGGTTGGTGTGATGGTTAAACTTCAAGTTCCAAACCCTTCAAAACTATTCTAACTGTTCCGGTAAGTTCTTTATCTAACTCCGGTAAAGCCGGAGAACCCGCTCTGATACCATGTAAAATATAAAGAGGATTGAGCAATTTCATTGTATATTATGTCAAGAGGTAACAAGTATATATACAGTACATAGAGCCCTCACTATAGAAAGAATCAAAAAGGAAATCTTATAGATTAGTTGTGAATCCCTATCATTTTGCTATGTACATTTCTACGCTCATTGTGTAACACAAGCCAAGGATTTAGGTCATTGAACTACCTGCTTGGCGTTGACATCACCTAGTCAAGAGATGGTATTATTAGTTCGCAGACGAAGTGTGTGTTAGTATTTCATTATGATGGATTGCAGGGCTGGTGATAGTACCATGTATAATGTATGCAAATTTTAAGCTATTAACAGATTAGGATGATCCATGTTCACATCATATAGCTGTTGAAGGCTGGTTGGGAAATTAAACTATCTCACCTTTACCAGTCTAATAATTTCTTTTGGTATAGGTGTGGTAAGCATATTCATGCAGTCTTCATATACTAGTCATTGAGATGCTTTTACGGATCCTAAGATATATCAAGGAAGCACCCGGTCAAGGATTTTTATATGAAGACAAAGAACACTCGTACTGTAGCATAATCTGATGTAGGTTCAGCTTATTCTCCAATTGATCGATTATGTATATCTGGATGTTGTGTTTTTGTTGGTGGGAATCTTGTATCACAGAAAAGTACGAAGTGGAACATTGTTACTCGGTATATTGCAGAAAATTGAATATTGATTCATGGCAGAAACTTGTGAGCTCATATCGATTAATAATTACTTCAAGAATTGTAGTTTGTAGACATCAATGAAACAAAGTTATGTTGTGATAATTAAGCAAGCATTGGACATAGTTCTAAATCTAGTTTTTTCATGAAAAAACTAAGCATATAAAATTAGATTGCCACTCTAATCGGGAGAAAGTTCTTCCTAAGAAAATTGTCACAGAGTCATTTAGCTCAAATGAATGACTAGCAGACATCTTTATGTTGGCTGTTGTAGGATTGTAAAGTTAAGTATATTTATAACAAGCTTGGTGCCTATGGTTTATCTGCTCGATCTTGAGGGAGAGTGTTGAATATTAATGCTAATGAAAAAAATGAAATCTACTAGTCAACCTCAAATTACCTAATAAATACACCTCACAAAAGTCAAGGAGGAGTCATATATTACTTCCATAAATATGTTATTCTTGATCTATATCTTCCATTTTTGGCACGTAGAACACAATCATGGTTTGGAGGCCCCAGTCTTGAGAATTAGCTCCTTTGAACATTGACGCCTCAACCTCAACAATTAGTTTTATTGAGCATTGGAGGCCTCAACCTCAAAAACTAATTAGTCCTTGTTGGCTTAGAGGCATCTACCTCGATAGGCACGATTAGCTTGTATAGCTTTGGAGATCTCTACCTCGTTAATGCATGAACATTTACATATACAAGAACATTGACTCACAATCATGGTAAATTCATTCATTACAATGCCTTCAAGACAACAAATCTTTTTAAATCATAGGACAACGCATGTGTACACCAATACATCATATCAGAATTAGGTATACGCATCAAAGGTTTTCTAAACATCTTGTTTTTCATCCCAAAATATCATATTGAAGTCAAATGACTCATATTCCATGTATTTGTATCGATTTTGTAGTATTTCACAATTTGGCAACACAAGCACAGGCTCATCCCCACTCATACATAGGTCACAAAATATTCAAAACTTCTTTCATGCAATAAGTCAAACACTTTAGAGGCATGCAACAACAACAACAACATACCTAGTGTAATCTAACAAGTGGGGTATGAGGAGGATAGTGTGTACGCAGACCTTACTCCTACCTTGTGAAGGTAGAGAGGTTGTTTCCAATATACCATCGGTCTAAAGAAAGCATAATCACAACAGTTTTAAAAAGAAATAAGGTAGTGGAGAAGCCATGGAAAGAGAAGCAGTAACAATAATAAGATAATAAGATAGCCGAAGCAAATGAAACATGTAGTAATAGAAATCAAAGAATAAGAAAATACGAGGATAACACTGGCACTATTGGTGTGGAAATGAAGTACGCTCGACTACCTACTAACTTTCTACTCTAATGCTTGACCTCCACACTCTCCTGTCGAGGGGTCATGTCCTCGGTAAGCCGAAGATGTGCCATGTCCTGCCTAATCGCCTCTTCCCAATACTTCTTCGATATGTATTTAAGGAAAATCACTCTTAGAAGGTCAAGTCTCCACTTACGTTAGCTTCACTCGTCAACAAGCCTCAGTCTACATATACAATGGCCCAACTACGTCAATAAAGGTTTACGAGTTCAGTTCTCCATTTTCAGAACCAAGTCTAGGCAATAATCCATAATTAAATAGCTAGGGGTGAGGCCTTGACTAACCCATCTCGTTCCGACTGTTACCATAGTCCATAAATAGCTTCATTAATGTCATCCCACCCAACTCCCAATGAGTAATAATACTTCATAAATAGCTTACGCATACCCCATATAGGCTAATATAGCAAGGCAAGGCAAGAGAATTACCTCTAAGACCAAATCCAACTCCTATCCTCTTTGAAGAACTTGGTAAATTTTGGAAAATGTAAGAAGGATCATGAGTTTTAAGTGTCATTAATTATGTTATTTAGCATTAAATAACATGGATAGAGCATAAATACCTCACTTTTATTTTTGGGTTGAATCTTGGTTGGAATCCCTCCCATGCCTTAGCTCCCGAACTTCTCTTCCAACTCTCTCTTCCTGACATGCTCTCTATAAAAATAGCTTAGGCACCCTCGCGATACGCTCGCAGCACAAGGCTATCGTGCGCCTTAGTGGTTAAGCGAAGTTGTCTAGATGGGTCATCCAGTAGCTCTCCTGCATCTGAGACTATAGTTGGTATTTCTAACTAAGTCGGAAGGAGGGCTTTGGGCAAAGAGCAACGCCCTTCCCCCGCGGGACTCCCGGATCACTATGGCCGACTTTCGTCTCTGTTCGACCTTGCTTCACGAGGCTGTTGCACGAGACGCTTGATTTCCAAGTTAGGCTCTCGTGATGATCTCACAATAGGGTCTAATTGTACTTGTTTCCACCTCTTGAAATACCATAATATCACCTTTCCTCGCAGCAGTTAACATGGTGTGAGGCTACAACGAGGGATCCCTGTAGCTTATTTTTGTTTTCCAGCATCCATTTTGACATCCAGTTGCTACACCACAACTTCAACTCAGATCTAAATCATCCTCAACAATGATGCATGTATCATGATATAACATAAAAGTTTCACACTTTAGTATCATTTTAATTTTTAAGCACATAATTGATCTTCGAAAAGCATCAAAATTTTCGGCGCTTTACTATATGCCCTTCATCTTTTTGTTTGATTTTTATCATTTTTTCTACTTAATTCTAATGGGATGTATAGGAGCTTTGCTCTATCTAAATTTCCATGCTTCCGTATAGTGCTGAAGCTCCTGCATGAATAAAGAGCACACATCCCGCCTAAGCCTAGTGTGCTCACTCCCCATCTTGAAGATATTTTATTTTTCTCTAGGTATTCTGCAAGTTTTTTCATACGAGTAGGATTTGTTGTGGATTTGTGTGCGTGTGCATGTGCGTGGGCAACTATGTATAAATCAGAATTGTCTTATTTGTCATTTTCAGTTGCTTTACTCAAGTTATTACTTCAAAAAGGACAGCCTGAAAGTTGGATGCGACTTGATAGGTGCACCTGATGACTTCGAGCCACAGGCTTCACCATCTGTATCCTCTCCGCAATCCATGTTTGCTGCTTGTTTCTTGAACAAGTTGGAAGCAAAAGTACAATATCAATCTTATACTCATTTTTCTTCTGCTTGGAGTTACCATTAATTTATATTACTTTTGTTTGTTGATTAGCAGGCAGATTCTAAGACAGCCAATGCTTTCAAAAAGGAATTATATGCTCTGAATCCCTGTAACAAAAGGACATTAAACAGGCAGTTTTCACAAAGAAAACACAAGCGAGAGTTGTTGTCACAGGAAGCACCTTATAAGTTTCCTGCAGACAAAGTTGAAAGCGTTTTAAATGCTGATCTAAAGGGAAGGGACTCTTCTACTCCTCGTTATTCTGAAGAAAAATTTGCCAGCTGTTTCTCGAAGAAGTATGTGTCCTTTTTTTTCTCTTTTGGTTTTTTCTATTTCACTTAAATTTCTTAGATGATTTTTCTGTTATATCACTTTATTGGTGCTTTTATTATCTTGGTTATTACTGGAAGCTGTCACTCATTAATAATTAGGGTAATTGAATAAGGTTTCATTGTGAAAGATGGGCCCACTAAACTTTAGTATAGAGCAATGGAAGTTTCAAAGCTGCTGCTGTTTTTACTTTTAAGTTATGCACTGCTGTGAAATATGTAGAGGAGTCGTGTCAAAGTATTCTATTTTAAGAAGGTGGACAATGTCTTCGAATGGCCCAAGATAGAAATCTGAACTTTCAGTTTGAGATATGGAGTATTAAATATGACTTTATTTATTTTCAGCAGTTGTACTTGCTGAGTCGCTGTAGAGTGACATGCACAAGAGCATATGGGTGTAGAAATTGTTTGATATATCTCGCAGAAAAATGTTCATTTCTATGATTATGTGACTGCATAGTAGCTCCCAGATCTGATCTCTGTAGTTCTTATTCTGCAACCTTCCTTGTCCATTTTAGTTACACTCTGTCTGCTGCAAGTTTAAAATGAATTTTAATTTCTAATTTGAGAGTTATAGGTCCTTCAAAATTTATGGCTAAACAACTGGTGAGAGGTAAAAGGTATCAATTGGAATAGTTGAGGTGCGCAAGCTGGCACAGACTCCATTGTCATGGAAAAAGAAGTTATTGCCAAGCAATTAGAAAAAGGAGGAAAAATTCCTGCCGCCTAATCGTTGATCTCGCTATCACTTTTGTATACTGATATTTCCTAGTCTGTTTCATTCAGCAATCTTTGTGGATAATACTCCTTATCTTTGATCTCCCTACCCTTTTCTACACTGATATTGCTTATTCAGTTTCATTCAACAATATTTGGGGACAATACTTCTTTCTTCTTAACTGCATAAAATTCTCCCTCAAAGCCATGAAGTCCCAGAGCTCTTATTCCAAGAACTGGTGATATTCCCTTAACTGCAGATTCAATAGCACCGGTAATGAACCCCAAAAACAACAGGAAAGAGAGCTCTCGAGTTTGATCTGTAAAACATGTTCGTTTAAATGTTATCATCAAAGAACTAGAGCTACACGATTAAATGCCCAAATTTAGAAATGATATTTTGGTGCACGAATATGATAAGGTGGATTTAAAGTACCTCCACTCTCGTGAGGAGATTCTTACAAGTGGATTGGTGAAGCAATTATTGTGAGGTGATTGCGGGTTATTGTTTTCAGATGATCGTGAAAGAGATTTAACAAATTCTTTTTATCTTGCTAACCTAATTCTTTTTTGATTACTGTAACATGGTGACCCGAACCAACAACCGTAAGGTTGGAGATGGAGAGTGCGTTCCACTTGGTAAAACGTAATTCTATGCCTTACTAGGGGACGGTAGGATTTCCATTCCCCAATCACAAAAGAATTCTGGTCCTGCATCATCATGTGATTGCTAATCTGTTCATTAGACTAGATGGGTTATTTACCTATGCAACAGACACCTATTAGGGTTCATGATCTGAATCTCCCCAAAAATGAACCAAGATGTGGTTAAGAGGTAAGAGGGATTGTACTCCCCCTGATCCCATCCCTTATCGAGCCAAACTTCTGCTGAGAGAATGTGCTCAGAGGCTTTTTTGTGCAAAGAAAGGATTAAGACAGGGGGATCCATTATCTTCATTCCTGTTTGTATTGGTGATGGAATACTTTAGTAGAATTTCGAAGAGACTGGGACATGAACCTGATTTCAATTACCACCCAAAATGTGAGAACATGAAAATTATTCAACTGGGATTTGCAGATGATTTGCTTCTTTTCTCTGGAGGAGATGTAAGTCTGTTCATATGCTTCTATTTGAATGCTTCCAGGAGTTTTCCTTAGCTTTAGGACTTATTGCCAATAGAAAAAAAGTTCTACATATTTTGGAGGTGTTGGTCAGGCAGTGCAACAACAGATTATAGAAGTAACTGGTTTTGCAAAAGGTGAGTTGCCAGTTAGATATTTGGGGGTGCCTCTAAGCACTAAACGACTCTCAGGGATCCAGTGCCAACGACTGCTTGAAAAAATGATAGGAAGGATCCACTGTTGGACCTCAAAATTATTATCCTATGCAGGGAGAGTTCAATTGATAAAAAATGTGTTGTTTTCCATTCAAGTATTTTGGTCACAGATATTTGTGCTACCTACAAAGATTGTCAAAGTTATTGAAGCAACTTGTAGAAAATTCTTTTGGTCAGGTGGGGTGGAGGCATAAAAAAAGGCATTACTAGCATGAGATAGAGTTTGCTACCCGCAAGTTGCTGGAGGGCTAAATGTTTTAGATGTTGCCTGTTGGAATAAAGCTGCAATATGCAAGTTTTTTTGGAGATTATGCACTAAAAAAGATAGCTTGTAGGTAAAATGAATTCACAGTTACTACATAAAGGAAAGACGTGTGGGATATAACACCAAGACAAGCATCATGGGTGGTTCAAAAAATACTAAAGGCCAGAAGCTATGTTGAACAAATAGGAATGGGTGCAAATGAATTTGAGTCCTTAACAATCTTCTCTATTAAACAACTCTCCACTAAACTGAGGGGAGAATTTCCTAAGGTTTCTTGGAGGAAGCTAGTATGCAATAATCTAGGAGCTCCTAAATGGGTATTCATATTGAGGTTGGTGGCACATGGGAGAATACTTACCAGAGACAGATCACTTCATTGGGGAATGTATGTAGCACAATCTTGCCCTATCTGCAATAGTGGGATCGAGAGTATTTCACACTTATTTTTTCAATGTGACTATGCTGCTTATATCTGGAATAAAATCTTGTTCTGACAAGGAGTAAACAGAAAGGCCATGGATTGGTTGGAGGAATTAAAGTGGGCAGAAGATCATGCAAAGGGGAGAAGCTCTGAAGCAGAAGTTTATAGGATAGCACTTTCAGCAATTATATACTATGTTTGGAGGGAAAGAAATCAAAGGGTGTATTAAGATAAATATTTAGCATCAGATCTTATTATAAAGCAAATCATTCAAGAAGTTTGTTGCGGGGGATCAATGAAGCCAAGGTTCGCTCGGAAATTGGAAATGTCGAACTTTTATCCTTGGCACTAGGGTAGTAGTAGAAGTTTGTAGTAGCAGGTAGTAGATGTTTTGCTTAGCTTCAGCTGTTGGAACAATATGTTCAATAGTATGCTGTATTTTTTTCTTCTTATGTACATAATGACCAATTGGTAATAAAATTCTTTATTTACCGAAAAGAATGTGTACTTTTTCCTGTGCATTTGAATGACTCACTTCTTTGTCATTCTTCCCTTTGTTCCCTTTTTTTTTCTACTTGAATTCCAACTTTTAAGTCCAAAGTTACTAGGGAGATTGTTTTGGTCATGATATTACTCCATCTGATTTTATGTGACAGTGTTTGACTGGGCACGGAGTTAAAAAAAAAAGAAAGAATTTCAAAATTTGTGGTATAAAACAAGTCATAAACATTTGTGTGGCTATACATCATCTCATTAAAGGTAAAATACGAAGTTTATAGTTGAATTTTTTGAAAGATAGAAATGTGCCATTCTTTTTGGTATAGTCTAAAATGGAAAGTGTGTCCGTAGAATGAGACAAAGGGAGTAATTGATATTCTAAAGAAGCACATGTGATTTTCAAGTCATCATCGAGTCATTATTTGTAGTACTTGTTTGCTTAATAACCATGCATGAGCCATGTATTTTTTACTTTTTATGATTATTCGTTTGGTTTCCTGCATCCCCTTGGCTGCTATTTGTACCTATTAGTGTGTTATAAATATGAAACAAAAGGAAAACATGTTTGTTAGTGATTTTAACCTTTTTTTTTTTTTCAGGACTAAAGCCTCTCAAGCCCAATCTTCACATACTAAAAGGCATGCAAATGTAAGGTTTCCCCCATATCTTTGTTATCCCATTCCGGCTTACTTCCTTGTAGGCATGGTACTACTTAGTCACTATATTGGGAGCTGCTATTGGGTTTCTGACTATATCTTTTAGTCCTTTGGTGGATTAGCAATATCTACATACTAAAGACTGCTCAAATGCTGAGCCGTAAGAGTTCCTGTGGTATTCGGGGTTTAAATTCATTGGCCCATGGGTTGACTGATTGTTGGTGTAAGTTTGGCTAGCACAGTAGCGTTTTATCCATGATCAAACGAACAACCACCAAAACTACCTCTTTCTTTCTCTCGTTTGCTTTCCTCCTTCACGGGTTGGGGGTGGCTAGTTGCAGTAGGTACACATTGATTGATGAGCTTATTATTACTTCAACCGCTTAAGTCCCTCCGTATTCTTCTTGTTTCAGTAGTCGTTAGAAGTTTGCTAGGGTATAATGATCGGAAAGTAGGAAAAATAAGAAAAAGAAAGTTCGCTAAGACATTGCAGAGGGACATGATGAAGTGCTGAAGCCTCTCGTGCTTCATTTGTTCTTTTTTCCTTAAATACAGTTCATTCTCTTGGAAGCCGTGAGCTTTTATTTTATTCCTAATCCAGTCTTTCTTGTCATATGGTTCTTTATTTCCGTAGGGGGAGGCTGTTGTTCTAGTGGATGAGGAGGAACCTGATGCAAATAAAGCGGTAGATCGAATGGACGAAGTGGTTGAATGGTAGTTTATTAGTATGTTTATTCTCACAATGACATATCAGCTCCTGATTTGAGTTTTAGTGAGAGCAATTGTTGATATTTCTTATGTTCCTCTTTCTCCAGCAGAAATGCAACCAAGATCTACTATCCTTCACGGTATGGTGTGAATGACAACCTTACTAATTCACTATTGCGTTACTTATTACCTTGGGCGTACCATTTCTCTTTTATATGCTCAGTTTTCTTTACTGTTTTTACCATTTAAATAGGGTTGATCCTGAATCAGTTGAAATTTGTTGTTCGGACATGGAATCTCTTGCACCTGAAGCATATTTGTCATCGACTATAATGAATTTCTACATCCGGTAAGTTACAAAAAGATTTTGTCTAGTAGTTACTTTGTTGATCAATGAATAGATAGATTAGACATCTACTGGGAATAGGTTGCTTCAGATATGCCCTAAAAAAAATGAAAAATTTTTTAAGGAAAAAAGAAAGATATTATGAAATATCGATGTAAGTGCCAAAGAAAATAACCACCTTTTGAACATAGAGCTTTTTTCTAACTTGCTGTTTCTCATTACAGCAATTTCTACTATAATGTCTATTACAGAGGTTAGCTATGTTGGTGTGTGTCTGCATATGCATATACAGACACAGTCGTGTAATATTGATTTTTCTGAAATCTTATGTTTGAATTTGATGGGTATCACAGTAATATCATTTTGCCTTTTCCAACATCAGCAATCATTTAATATTACTGCTAGTTAGCCGCCTGAAATTTTTTATGGTATACTAATAATTACCTACTAAGTAATAACTAATTTAAATTGCTTACGAACTTAATTTTAGGGAGCTGTTTTATATAGCCTTTCACTTTCTGTCTTCGTCGAAAAATTGATTTCTTGTTGCTCCCAAACGCACACGTAAGTATACGTGGCCGACAAGTAATATAGGATTTGGAAGTCCAGATATCGTACCCACAGGGACTTATATCAACTACTCACTAACACACCAATATTGTTATTCCGTCAAGCTAAATTCGAGTTCAAGAGTTTAATTTATGCTAAACTACAATTCTAAGTAATAACTAAATTATCAAGTAACTAGTTGATTGTTGTTTATTCAGTAGAGACAAGTATTCCAGGGTTGTGATCGATTTACTAATCGTATTGTGTTCGAATTAACTCTCCCTTTCATATAATTCATTCATGGTTGCTAATTAATCGATAAATGCTCTCATAGCCTTCTCCCGAAGTACTACTCACCTATTCTCAATAGATTAACGCCTATACTCCTATAAAATCAATCTATTAAGAACGCATTAAGATCACGATATTTAATTAAGCACGGTGATTAGGTATATTCCTATCCTAACCACAAATCTGCTCCCCCTAAGGGTTAAGATCATGCTCTCTTCAACTCTTCTCTAATCTAAACACGGCTTTCCCAAGCATAGCATAGATAGTAAATAGAACCTAACTGCTGGCCAGACAATTAAGTAATTAAACACAGAATTGAAGAAACAACCATATGTTGGTGAATTATAATCAAAGGTTAAGTTAAGGTTAAACAACAATATTCATGGCTAATCACAACCCCAGAACAATGGGAGTTTAGCCACTCATAATATAATCATACAATTACATAAGTTTTGAATCAATTGGAAATACTAGAAAAAGATGAAGAAAACTGAGAATTCTCCGCTTCCTAACGGTCCCGTGTGTGTTTTTCCTCCAAGGTGGCGTCTCTCCTCAAAAATAGGTTTAATCTTGCTTTTATACGTGTTGGGTAGGTCTAGGGCCGAAATAACCTTGTCCTAGGCGAATTTGGACAAAATCACGTCATCGGCGCCCACCAGGGCTCTGCCTCAAATTGCCATTCTGCCTCCAGTGCCACAGGTGGCGTCAGGCGCTGCCTGTGGCGCCCAGATGCTCAATTCGTCCGGTTTTGTTCGTTTTGGTTCAAATCTTGTGCGTTTCGCCCCCAATTGCTCCCGACTCATTCCTACACATAAAAACTCTTCAAATTAATATAAATCATAGCATTTAACATACCAATTTCACGAAACAAGAGTCAACTATGAGGCGATATACATAGAAATATATATGCTTTAAGCTAAACATCAACACCCCACACTTAGACTCTTGCTCGTCCTCGAGCAATAGGACTATCTAACAACCTCCCAACTACGTACAAACTTCATATCATAGGAGAGCACTCGAACTTTTAACCACACGCTATACCCTTGACCACGATCAATACCGGCACGCAAGCATGAACACACAAAAATTCACATTCTTCCCGTTAAGCATACCCAAGTATAATACTTCAATTCAATATATTTCAACAACCTATTCGTCACCACCCAACCTCAAAAGTCGACTTGCAACCACTAAGCACCCTCAATTCGTGCGCTTACCCAACAAGAAAGTTTACAACATTACCAATCATTCATGAGATTATGTGCCCTTACCAACAAACAAAAGAGTGAATATAGATAGTCCACACATTCAAATATGCTTTTGAATATAGATTAACGACATCGCACAATTGAACAAAATTCGCTCACTCTCACAAAGAATTCATATGTATCCCGGGGTCGTACCATAAGCTTGCCCATAGTGTAGATCTCTACTAATTTAAGCTAGCCAAATCTAGGATCAATTAGGACTTTTAAGGTTGTAATGTAGGCTAAGGGACGGGTAGGATATATTTAGAAATAGTGACTAACCCTCCTAAGCACTTTAATATACTACATTCACAATTCAAGCACCTTTTCTTCTCAACCAATTCACTTGCCTTGTACACATAGCCCTCTTTTTCAATCAAGCACTTCTATATTTCCATTAGCACAAATCAATAAGAATTGGAAGTGTTTTCTACATACTTTCACTATAAGTTTTTTCTTCTCTTTTCTTCACACACTCCATACATTAAAGCTCATCGGCTAGTGACTTTTGATTTCAACTTTAGTGCACCAACGGACCCTTCCATGGTTCCACTCAAAAGCTACTCCCCAATTTCTAACCTTACTTCTTTTAGCGACTAAGTGACTTAGGAGGTAAAAGTTCAATCAAGATCAAATTAAGAACAAAATAGAGGGTATGGCTTGTAACGTGGGTGCCAAAGAAAAGATCTATAGGCTCAAAGGGGCTAGCAACGGAAAATTTTATTTTTATATGACAAGCACATCCATGATCAAGCAAGAAAATGCCTACGTCATCTCCTAGATTAGTCCAACTTACAATTTCGCTTCAATTAACACACGGGGCAAGTTCTAGACTACACAGGATAGCACAGAAAATCACAAATCCTTACTCACACATTGCACATGACTCAATCGAGACGGTTCTGTTCAACTCTCAAGTCAAGCAAGCACATATAATTGAGAAATTTAAGCAACATTGCACTATGTGGCATACAAGTCAAACAACTGAGAAAAGGCGTCACAAAATAGGCTATTTACTTTACTTAGGCTTAATAAATCAAATCAAATAAATGGAAAAACAGAATGTATGTCATAGCCTAATGTACCAGCATCAACCATGTCAATGAGTATCTCAGAACGACTCAGTTTCTTCCTAAACTACTCCTACAAAGAAATTAAAGTGTCCGGTTTGAGCTACATCCTTGGAAAAGAACTGGTGCCCAAAGAAAAACCAAGGAATACTACCTAACTATCCTAAAAAATAAAAATCTTTTTGGTATTTTTAATCAGCCTTTATCCCTCAAGAAA
The DNA here is from genome assembly GCA_002018475.1 of Nicotiana obtusifolia. NCBI lineage: Eukaryota > Viridiplantae > Streptophyta > Magnoliopsida > Solanales > Solanaceae > Nicotiana > Nicotiana obtusifolia. The sequence goes on from MCJB01023445.1 coordinate 72,967, forward strand.
ATTGTCCAACAGATCCATCGTCGGGAAAAGTCCGAGCTTTTTCAAAAATTTTTCTACACTATACTACACTAAACTGACTACACTAGAACTACTAAAAGAACCAAAACAAAACCAGTTTATACATAATATACAATTACAACACATGTATTCCTCCCACCCCACACTTGAACGATGCATAGCCCTCGATGCAAGTAAAAATGTTAAACAGAATAGGGTGAAAAGAAAAATTCCCTGTCAATCAGAGTCCACTCCCCCAGCAGTGCCGGTGTCATCAGCATCTGATCCGAAAGGCACCAAAGTCATAGGCCCTGTAGCACCATCTCCATCCTCATCCTCAGTATCTGAACCCTTGGCAGTGTTGATGTCCTCCGACGGGTGAACGGGGCTGCCAGGTACAATACCCAACATCTCCTTGGACGTGCTGGACAAGTCATCGCGCAAATGCATACGCTCCTCGTCGGTAATGCCGGCCCTGCTCCTCGTCGGTAATTCCTTCTTATGAATCTGTCTTCAATTTGTTGGAGTCACAAATGATCACACTAAAGATAAAAATCATATTAACTAGCATATTAATCATCATAATAGCTTGATATTGTTACTGTGTGAACTTCTCTATCAATGAAACATAACCTTGACTTCATGAATTGTGTAACTTTGTCTTAGTAACTAGTAAGTATTTGTGGTCAATTTTTTGGTGTTTCCAGTGAAGGATTATGATGAAGCCTGATGCTGACTTTCTCAATCTGTTATACCCTAATTGCATTTTCATGTTTCTAGGTACCTCCAGAAGAAAAAAGCTCATGCAGATGTAGTTGAGTATCACTTTTTCAATACATATTTCTACAAGAAGCTCAAAGCGGCTGTACTGAGCAAGGTATTATGTTCCCTCTCAGTTAACATTTTTTCTTGCATGTTTAACTAAATTTTGTGCTGTAAGACTTGTAATTTTTTTCTAATTTCCATATTAATAACTATGTTACATCGACTTGGCTATCAAGTTTAGATTGAATCCTGGTGCGTGCGAGTATCTAGTATGGATAAGTTTGGTTTCTTCTCTAATTTTTAGTGTATTTTTGAAAAATCTGCACGAAGTAGCCATGGTATACATGTTGACATGGGTACGTCAAGACAAATGAAAGTCTTATGTGCTATAGTTTAATATTGAGCAAGGTGGAGTTATCCTAAATGAATTACTGAACCTTGTTTGCAGCTTCTTTAATTTGGGACAAATATGGAGTTGATATTTGGATTATTTTTAATACACTTGATTGAAGAGAGCATTCGCCTTCTCTTTAATTATTTTTTCTGAAAAGATTAGATATGTATGGTAAATGACCAGTAAAAGGCGCTTAGACATTGATTAATTGTTGGGTAAATGTTATGTTTCTCCTATTATTTCTTGTCTTGATATTATCAATATTGAAGTGTGTGACCATCTCATCTAAAAGCGTAAGTTATTAGAGAGTACACTTTTATTTTTCATGGCCAAGCACGTGAAAATTTATATTGATAATGGGTGGCGGTAAGACTTAATCCTAGGATCTCTGCCTGCTCTAATACCATGTTGATGTGTGCGACAATCTCATTAAAAGCTTAAGTTGTTAGAGAGAGCAAACTTTTATTTAATCAATTATGTCTTCAACAGATCTGTATGAACACTCTGAAGACAAAATGTACAGTTGCAGTGAAATGTATGATGCTGGACAACTGTCATTTATTCTTAACTTTCTAGTTGTATATATACTGAATACTACGCAACTACTTGATACTATTTTCATTTCCTATCCTAATTCTTTCAGTGTATCACATCATTCGAATATCAGTAGGTCTGAATCTAGTTCCTAATTCTCTACAGCAGAATGAAAAGGAAGCTTCATTTTTCAAACTACGGAGGTGGTGGAAAGGGGTGAATATATTTGAGAAAGCCTATATATTTCTTCCCGTACATGAAGAGTAAGTTCTGTGGTTTCTTTACCATGACATTGGTTTACAAAAATTCAACTTAACTATGCAACTATTGGAGCTTTTGTTACTTGGTTTATTTGTGTTAGGATCTTGTAATTGTTGTGCTTATCATTTAGAATTAATTAGAGTGATTCATTCTCCCTGTAATCATGTAATTAAATTGTTTGCCTTTCCTAACATGTACTATACTATTTAACCCCATTTAGTTGAGGGAATATCATACATTGAGTTCTCTCTCAATTTCTCTTCTGTCTCACATGGTATGAGCACTTAGTGAGAAAATAGTCATTGTAGAAGAGAAAATTCCATTGCCGAGCAATTTTTTCGGCAACTACACCACTGTTTCGAGGTCTCTTTACTTTCCAAGGGTACTGGGCATATACAGCACCACCAGTAGGATTGGAACACTCGTGCTACCCTATCCAAGAATTTCCGCTGCTGTAGGATTGTTCACACGCCCTCACGTACCACCACTAGAATCAGATCTCCGATATCTTGCGCCTCTTGCACCAGTGCATACAGTGTTCTCTTGCCACTTTTCCAGTCACGGTCTTCACACAGTAGGGTTGTCTCTTGATTCTGATCTCACCCATCCAATTTTCACTAGTTTTGTTGACTGCAATTTTTTTCTGGCAAAGTTTCTGGCTACTCTATCACTGTTCAACTTACTTTTCACTAAATTGTGGGTATCCTGCAGGTCGTCCTACCATTCTAGACCCTGAAATCAGTTTTAAGAGCTTTTCAGGCTAGCTGACCACTTTTCCTGCGACTCTTTGTACTGCCAGTATCAGTTTCTTTAGCTTCGGATTTGGGTATGATTTTGATCAAAATATTCATCCTCTTTCTTAGTACATTTCTCCATTTACTTGGCTTTTATTGGAAAATGTCACTTGCACCGGTTGTTTTATTGCTAACAAACCATGGGATCTAGCAATTCGAGTCAAGTGATAACCAGAGGACCTTTGATAGGTAGTGAAACTACTTATCCTGACGTTCTTCTGTTCAATTATGGTGCAAGGGTCAGGGAATCCAGGATCACACGATTAAATAGGCTAAGAGTACAACAACTATCGCACAAGTGGGGTCTGAGGAGGATAGGATGTACGCAGCCTTACCCTTACCCTGGAAGGATAGAGAAACTGTTTCCGATAGACCCTCGGCTAAAGAAAAGATGGAAGAAGCACTGATAGCAAGTAATAACAATACAGGATATTTAGAAAACTAAAACCAAAATAGCAAAAGAGAAGATGAAAGAAGTACTGGTAGCAAGTAATAACAATACAAGATATGTAGTAATGGCAAATTAAGGATAAAAAGGATACCATACTAATGCTATTACTAATGAACTAAAGGAAGATAGGAAACGCTCGACTACCTACTAATCTTCTACCCTAATTCTAAACCTCTACACCCTCCTATCAAGGGTCATGTCCTCGGTTAGCTCAAGCTGCCATGTCCCGTCTGATCACCTCTCCCCGAGATTTCTTTGGTCTACCTCTGCCCTTCCTCTTACTCCCAAGGCCAATCTCTCACACCTCCTGGCTGGGGCATCCGTGCTTCTCCTTTTAACATGCTTGAACTATCTTAGCCTCGCCTCTCGCATTTTATCCTCCACAGGGGCTACTCCCACCTTGTCTCGAATAACTTCATTACTAATTCTATCTAACCTAGTATGCCACACATCCATTTGAACATCCTCATTTCAGCAACTTTCATTTGTTAGACATGGAGTTCTTGATTGGCCAGCACTCAGCCCTATAAAACATAGTCAGTCTAACTACTACCTTGTAGAACTTACCTTTAGGTCTCGACGGTACATTCTTATCGCACAAGACAATGGAAGCGAGCCTCCACTTCATCCACCCTGCTCCGATACGCTGTGTGACATCCTCATCAATCTCCCCATCACTCTGTATTACAGACCCAAAGTATTTGAAACTCTCTCTCCTGGGAATGACTTGCGTATCAAGCCTCACATCCCCCTCCGCTTCCAGGGTAACACCGCTTAACTTGCACTCCAAGTATTCTATCTTGGTCCTGCTCAACTTGAAACCTTTAGACTCAAGGGTACATCTTCGGACCTCTAGCCTCTCGTTAATACTATCTTGCATCTCATCAATTAGAATTATGTTATCTGCAAATAACATGCACCATGACACCTTCCTTGAATGTGTCGTATTAAACAAGCTAAGAGTATGGATGAAAAAGTTCCAATAGAACGGGAAAAGATTGATGTTCAATTGTATAGCTTTTTATGGAAGTCGATTAACTCATAGTTGATGCGTTTGTTTCGTCCATTTAAGACCTTTCTTCAATTTGGGACAAGGCTCGTGCTTTATGCACAAATGGCCTCTCTCGCCTGTATTGTGTGATTTCTCAGTTCATTAACCTTAAAAAGCAGGATTTAGATATGAACAATAAAAATAAGCCGGATTTGGATATGCCTACCTATCTTGGACTAGTTCCAATAGTTATGTAAGAGTTTAATGAGTTGATACCCATTATTGCTAGTATTGACAGACAGTTGGAGCAACGTCAGAAGATGTTTTTGGTTCTAACACTTGCTGTGCTATCTTGACTCGGTGCATAACCAATTTTTGGCTAGTCCTATTGTTCCTTAGTGGATATTCGTTCTCTTGATTATTAAGGCTTGCGACACCACCTACTATTCCATCCAGTCATATAGTGACATCGACAGATTCTTCTGTCCTAGTATCTTGGACTGGAAATTGGACTGGAGGTCGTTTTGGAAAAATTAGGCTGAAATGTATGTAACTTTTGTTGGAAGATTGGTCTTCTCCGTGAGAAGTGTTACTCATTACATGGTTGGCCTTCCAGAAATGCTCATGATTCCAAATTGAGTCCACTAGTAACCTAACCAATTCGACATTCTCCTTTCTGAGGCGGAGTATAATGACTTCCTTCCGTATGAGGCGAGTAAGCAGGTTGCTCAGATTGATAATCGTGTTGCTTGTATCTCATAGTCCACCATTCATGGTCCTTCGATCACTGATTCACGCGCTATTGATTAAATTTCTGGTAACAAATCTCTTTTGTGTGCCATTACTAATTCCCAATCCCTTCTAACTATTACCTTATCTAAAGGATCTCTGATCATGGTGACTGGAGTTGGTCAAGCCAATCCATTACCCTCCTTGGCTTAATGTTCTTTATATTAGTCGGTCGTTTGTCTAGTACTTGAAACTGTTCAATATCATTCTTTAACAATTCTATTGTCATACAAGACCACACTACAAGAAAGTTGATTGGCACAGGGCGTGAGTTGGTTGAACTTTATTACCTCAACTCTCCCCGTTTATTTCCACTACAACCCGTTCAGCCTCTAATTCTCCCGAATCTAGATTTGATCCTTAGATGGTTCGGACATCCTAGTTTATCCAAACTTCAGAAAATGTTACCTTAATTGTCTAGATTGTCCACATTATACTGTGAGTCGTGTCAACTCGGAAAACACACTCGAATGGCATTTCGTTGTAGTCCTAACAAAAGCCTACATAGCAGTTCCAATGCTACTCCTTCAACCACTCGACATCTCTCCTACACAACAGTTGTGACACAAAAACCGAGTGAATAGCAAGCTAGTCATAATCCATATTCCATTACTGGATAGGTACGACCAATTCATCTTAACTAAAATTTTTTCATCAAAGTCATAGCAAAGAACGATTTTTCTTTCCTTCGAGACTCCGAGATGAAGATATAATTTTTCGTAAAAATTGTTAAAAAAAATTCGATTCATGTTTGCAAAAACAACATTCCCTTCTTTTTATGATATTTTTATAATGGACTAATTCAATGAATTAGAACAAATCAATTGATTGATGGTCTATGTCTTTTAGACTATAGATAATAATCGTGCAGAATCTCCCTTTCATTTGGTTAATAAAGTTAGTTCAGGTGTTAGATAGTTATGTAGTTAATCCTAGTCCCGTTGGAATAAGAGTAGGATATGTATTATGTATGGTTATAAATAGGGCGCATTGTATTATAGTTAAGAGATCAGTAATATATTATTTTCCGCGCTAATTCTCACATAGTATTAGAGCAGTCGCGAGATATCAATCGTTATGCAAAATACCAGCCACTTCAGGAAGGAAAAATTAGTCAACCGTGCATTTTTTCCAATGACTCTATGGCTGTTTACGTCGAAGTCATATTTCGTCGGTGTTGTGCAAAAACCAACATCACCACGAGATGGATCAGTTTCGGGCGACCGACCCATTAAAATTTCTCCGGAAGAGAACCATTCACGCGCCCTCACACGCAGTCGGAAGCAACTTGTCCGGCGTGGTTCCGACTTAACGCGCCGGTGTGTGAGGCAGTTTCCGGCCAGATTTTGACAGAAGTCCCTTTGGACAGTTTGTTCGCCTTATAATTCCAAGCCTATCCATCATATTTTTTTTTTTAATTCTGATCATTTTGCAATTTTTCTGGCAGCTACAGTGAGTTTTCCTTTTTCGGCACAAACTGTGTGTCCTTCACCTGTTTCAGTGAGATTTAGTTGATTATTTTTATTATTTGTTTCTAGACCTCTTTCCAATCCAACGACGTCTTCTGGATTTGACGTAGTTGGTTCTAAAAACATGGGTTCTGGAAATTCAAGCTTCACGATTACTTCGGAGCCCTTAACGAGAAGTTCAAACTATGTAGCTTGGGCTTCTTGTGTTGAATTGTGGTGCAAGGGTCAAGTTGTTCAGGATTACCTAACGTGAAAGGCTAGTGAGGGAGATGAAAAGGCCAAAACAATCAATGCTCATTTATGTAGTATCTTGTGGCGATCTATTGATCCCAAGTTGATGCCCTTGTTTCGTCCATTATAGGCATGTCATTTAGTTTGGAAAAAAGGCTTACACTTTATACACTAATGACATATCTCGTTTCTGTGATGTGATATTGCGGGTGACAAACTTGAAAAAATAGCAATTGGATATGTCTACTTACTTGGGACAAGGACTAGCTGTCATGGAGGAATTTGAGAAGTTGATGCTAATTTCTGCTAGTATTGAAAAGCAACAAGAGGAACGACATACGATATTTCTAGTTCTTATACTCGCTGGACTCCCTATTGACCTTGATTCAGTACGTGACCAGATTTTGGCTAGTCCGACTGTCCCTACAGTTGATGAATTATTCTCTCGATTACTTCGCCTTGCTGCAGCGACCAGTCATATAGTAATCTCATAACAAATAGCTTACTCCTCTGTTCTCGCATCACAAACAGTGGAAAATCAGGCATCTCATACTATGGAGAATAGACGAGGAGGAAGTCAATTTGGAAGTTCTCGACCAAAGTATTTTTATTGTCATAAGGCATCGTCGTTCACCTAAAAATGCTCATGTTGCTCAAATTGAGAATGCAGGTAACCAAGGGTTTTCTTTATCTGAAAGGGAAGCCAATTGCTGGCTCTGAATAACCAGCCCAGCAATAAGCTCAATTCTTCCATAACATAAGGGGGTGGGCTTGCACGTGAACCGAATGACGTAAGTGCACAAGAGTACTTCGCGCCACAACCATCTCCTTTTTATAGGTTCTACGGACCGATGCCTGCTGCTTCATTTGGTTGAAAAGAATCATAGATATGTCGGTCATTAGAAGGAAGAACCGCCATAAAAAGATTCCTCGTGTATCATCTAAGTAGACATCTCCACAAGTACCCTCTGTTGCTCGGACTGATACTTCTGTTGTTGGTAATTCCTTTGCTTGTGTTTCTCAATCTACTACTCTTGGATCGTGGGTCATGGACTCAGGCGCCTCTGATCATTTCTCTAGTAAAAGGTCAGTTTTGTTAAGTATTATTTATTCGCAGTATCTTCCCAATGTTACTTTAGCCAATGGAGTCCAGACAAAAGCAAAAGGAGTTGGCCAAGCTAACCCCTTATCCTCTGTCGCTTTAGATTATATTCTTTATGTCCTTGGCCATGCTTTTAATCTTGCATATGTTAGTCGGTTGACTCGTGCCCTCCATTGTGGTATATATTTTATTGATGTCTCTTTTGTTATGCAGGACCGTAGTACGGGACGGACGATTGGCGCAGGGGGTGGATCACAAGGCCTTTACACCTTGACTCGCTTAATCCCTTCACTGCATGTCTAGTCACAGATCTTCCAAACCTAATTCACAGACGTCTAGGGCATCCAAGTTTATCCGAGCTTCAGAAGATGGCTAGTTTATCTATATTAGATTGTGAGTCGTGTCAACTTGGGAAACATACCAGAGCCACCTTTCCGTATAGTGTTGAGAGTCGCACATAGTTTATTTTTTCTTTAGTTCATTCTGATATATGGGTTCCTAGTAGATTCAGTTCAACCTTAGATTATTGTTATGTTGTTAGTTTCATTGATGATTATTCAAGATGTACTTGGATTTTCCTAATGAAAGATCGTCCTGTGTTGTTTTCTATATTCTAGAGTTTTTGTGCTGAAATAAAAAATCACTTTGGTGTTTCTATTCGCCTCTTCACAGTGATAATGCCTTGGACTACTTATCGTTTCAATTTCAGCAGTTTATGACTTCTCAGGGAATTATTCATTAGACGTCTTGTCCGTATACCCATCAGCAGAATGGGTAGCAGAGAGAAAGAATAGGCACCTCATTGAGGCTGCTCGCACACTTCTCATTGAGTCTTATGTTCCGCTGCGTTTTTGGGGCGTATGCAGTTATCACAGCTTCTTATTTGATTAATCAAATGCCTCCATTTCCATCCAGAATCAGATTCTGCTTCAGTCACTCTTATACTCTCTCCCCCTCATGTTTTTGGGAGCATATGTTTTTTTTATTACCTAACTCCCGTGAAAGATAAGTTAGCTCCTCGTGCTCTCTATTGTGTCTTCCTTGGGTATTCTCGAGTTCAAAAGGGATACCGTTGCTACTCACCCGATTTTCGTAGGTACCTTATGTCAGCTGATGTCACATTATTTGAGTCTAGGCCTTACTTTACCGCTTCTGACCATCTTGATATATCTGAGGTCTTACCTATCCGACTCTTGAGGAGTTTATTATAACTCCACCTACACCCTCAACCACAGAAGTCTTACTCGTACCACCTGTTGAGGAATCTAGTGTTGCTCATCCTAGATCCCCAGCCACAAGAATACCACTCTTGACTTATCGTCGTTGTCCGCGCCCAACATCAGGCCCAGCTGATTCAAGTCCTGCACTTGACCCTGCTCTCACTGCGGATTTGTCTCCTCCTAGTCCACCGATTGCATTTCGGAAAGGTATACGGTTCACACTTAATCTTAATTTCCATTATGTCGGTTTAAGTTATCATCGTCTGTCATCACCCCACTTTATTTTTGTATCATCTTTGTCCTATGTTTCCATCCCTAAGTCTACAGGTGTGGGACTGTCTCATCTAGGATGGTGACAGGCTATGATTTGCGAGATAGCTGCTTTACATACGAGTGGTAGTTAGGAGCTTGTTCCTCTTTCTTCAGGTAAATCTACTGTTGGTTGTCGTTGGGTTTATGCAATTAAAGTTGGTCCAGATGGCCAGGTTTGTCCACTTAAGGCTCGTCTTGTTGCCAAAAGGGTATACTCAGATATTTGGGCTGATTAAAGTGATACTTTCACTCCCCTGGCTAAAATAGCATCAGTCCATCTTTTTCTATCTATGACTGTTGTTCGCCATTGGCCTCTCTATCAGTTGGACATTAAGAATGCTTTTCTTCATGGTGATCTTGAGGATGAAGTTTATATGGAGCAACCACCTGGTTTTGTTGCTCAGGAGGAGTCTAGTGGCCTTGTATGTTGGTTGCACCGGTCACTCTATGGTCTAAAGCAGTCTCCTCGAGCCTGTTTCGATAAGTTCAACACAGTTATTCAGGAGTTTGGCATTACTTATAGTGAAGCTGGTCACTCTGTGTTTTATCGGCATTCTGTATTTATCTGGTGGTTTATGTTGATGATATTATTATTAATGGCAATGATCAGGATCGTATTACTAAGTTGAAGCAACATCTCCTTTAGCACTTTCACACTAAGGATCTAGGCAGATTAAAGTATTTTCTAGGTATTGAGGTCGCTCAGTCTAGCTCAGGTTTTGTGATCTAACAACGAGAGTTTGCCTTAAATATTCTTGAGGCGACGGGAATGACAGGCTGGAGACCTGTTGAAACTCCTATAGAGCAATGATCAGGATCGTATTACTAAGTTGAAGCAACATCTCCGTCAGCACTTTCACACTAAGGATCTGGGCAGATTAAAGTATTTTCTAGGTATTGAGGTCGCTCAGTCTAGCTCAGGTTTTGTGATCTCACAACGAAAGTATGCCTTAAATATTCTTGAGGCGACGGGAATGACAGGCTGGAGACCTGTTGAAACTCCTTTGGATTCGAATTCTAAACTTCTGCCAGGGGGAACTGCTTAGCGATCCTGCAAGATATAGGCGGCTGGTTGGTAAATTAAATTGCCTCACAGTGACTAGACTGACATTTCCTTTCCTGTGAGTGTTGTGAGTCAGTTTATGAATTCTTTTTCTGGGATGCAATTGTCCGCATTCTTCGGTATATAAAATTAGCTCCAGGCAAAGGATTATTTTTTGAGGATCGAGGCAATGAGCAGATCGTTGGATACTCAGATGCTGATTGGGCAGGATCACCTTCTGATAGACGTTCTACGTCTAGATATTGTGTTTTAGTAGGAGGTAATTTGGTGTCTTGGAAGAGCAAGAAACAAAATGTGGTTGCTCAGTCTAGTGCAGAAGCAGAATATCGATAAATGACTGTGGCAACATGTGAGCTAGTTTGGATCAAACAGTTGCTCAAGGAGTTGAAATTTAGTGTGATCAGTCAGATGAAATTTGTGTGTGATAATCAAACTACCATTCATATTACATCAAATCCGGTGTTTCATGAGAGAACTAAACACATTGAAATTGATTGTTACTTCGTCAGAGAAAAGATATTCTCAAGATGTATTGCTACAAAGTGTGTGAAGTCGAATGATCAATTATTTTCACCAAGTTCCTTACTGGTCCTCATATTAGTTATATATATAACAAGCTCAGTACATATAATTTGTATGCACCGGCTTGAGAGAGAGAATGTTAGATAGCTGTGGAATTAATATTTAATTAATCCTAGTTCCACATGGAATAAGAGTAGGATATGTATTGTGTATAGTTATGAATAAGGCTCATTGTGTAATAGTTAAGAGATCAATAATATATTCTTTTTCCGTGCTAATTCTCACAGTTGTGTTTTAGGTATTTTGTTAGTTGCATTGATGATTATTCAGGGTGGTACTTGAATTTTCTTAATGAAAGATTGTTCCAAGTTATATTTGTGTTTCAAACTTTCTCTGCTCAAGGACAAAGTCAGTTTGGTTTTTCTTTGCACTTTCCGCAGTGATAATGCACTTAAAATATTATCCTGTCAATTTCAATAGTTTGTAACTTTGCCATGAGATTATTCATTTGACGTCTTGCTCTTACACAACACAACAAAATGTGTAGCAAGGAGATAGGATTTGCATCTTATTAAGACTACTGGCAACGTTCTTATACATGCACATGTTCCGCTGACTTTTTGAGGGATGCAGTACTCACATCTTGTTTTCTGATTAATCTTATGCCTTCCTCTGCCATCCCAAATCAAATCCCCCACTAATTTTGTTTCCTCAGTCACCATCGATCCCTCTTCCACCTCGTGTCTTTTGGAGCACGTGTTTTGTCCATAACTTCACCCCCTAGGAATAACTTCACCCCCAAGGAAAAGACAGGTTAGCTTTTGTATTCTTAAGTGTATTTTTTGGTTATTCGAGGGTACAGAAAGTATATTTATGTTACTGACCTGGCTTGGAGCGGTACCTTATGTCCGCCAATATTATTTTTTTTAAAACTCAACCTTATTTTGCACCCTCTTTTTCTAAACTCCCAGGCATTTATGAGGTTTTACCGCTTCCATCTTTTGAGGATTTCGCTGTTGTCTATACTTCTGTTCCACCTTCCACAACTCCACCTCTCTTATCATAATTAGCGTGTTCTTCATTCGGTCCAGACGATCCACACCTGAAACCAGATTCTTTGACTGCTGCAAATTTATCGCCACAGAGCCCTCCTATTGCTACTCGGTAATGTATTTGTTCTGCTCGTAACCCTAATCCCTACTCTACCTGAGTTATCATTATTTGTCACCAACTAAAAGGGGCCAAAATTGCCCCTAAACTATATGCTTAGGGCTAAATATACCTTCCGTCCACCTATTGAGCTAAAATTGCCTCGGATGTTTTCTTTTCGGCTCAAGTCGACTAATGGCCATTTCCACTCATTTTTTTTAATTTAATAATGATGTGGTAGCTTCTCATTGGCCGAATTTAAAACACATCTCCCCATTAAAAAGACCCCCCCATATGTACCCATCTTCAGACTAACCTGCCCCAAACCGCACTAACTTGACCTGAAGTGCCTAATTTTTTATTACCAAATAAAAAAAAGTTGAAAATTGCACTAACCTGACCTGAAGCCAGATTCTTTGACTGCTGCGAATTTATCACCACAAAGCCCTCCTATTGCTACTCGGTAATGTATTTGTTCTACTCATAACCCTAATCCTAACTGTACTGAGTTATCGTTATTTGTCACCAACTCATTATTCTTTTTTCTTATAAGAAAAAGTAAATTTCATTAAATAAGTACTGAAGGGGTAGTTAAAAGCATATAAAATTACAACAAAGAAGTTACAGTTACATTATCAAAAACTTCTATAAAACCCATATACTGATATAGATTCTCTGCAATGCTCCTACACCTAAATACAAATTTTGAAGACCTATTCTTTACCAAAGACAGTTTTTCTGATTTTCAAAACATCTCTCATTCCTTTCCAAGCAAATGGTTCGAAGGATGCAAAGAAGAATGGTTTTCCAATGGCCTATTTTCTTCTGCATTATATTATAGCAGCTCTTAACTGTGAATTTGCCTTACTTTCCTGTGGACCACATCTGAGAATCCAGCCTAATGGCATCAAGAATCACAGTTCCAAAAGACGTAACAGTTGACTAACTTCCCTGTCATCTGTTTCTATTCCTTAGACTACAAATGACGCTCTTTGCCAAGGATAGATCGATATGCTTTGTGATATTATGGAGTACGTGATTGTATGATTGAAACATTTATAAGCATTTGAAAACTGGAAAAAATTTAAGAAATTTTAAACTTAAACAATTTTCGTTTCACATCATAAAGCATCTCAATAATCGGGGAATATGTAAGCCCACTAACTCAATAATCCAGTCCGGGATATCTCCTCGATTGGGTAAATCGTCTCACCACAATGTTTGGTGGTGTGACATGTCTGACCTAGGGTATCAACTCGATTGGATGAGCCGTCTCACCATAACCTTGTATGGATCTGACATGAGGATTGCTAGCTATATGTATAACTCAAATCTCAATTCCTACACCGGCACGTGTAGTTTCTAGGCCTTAGCCTTCTCATTTTACTAATTGTACTCCCAAAACATTTGAAACATGATTTGGCACCTTGGCCTCATACATAACTCATATGTTGCAAACATAGCTCAATGTAGCTTTCTCAATACTGAAAATATTATACAACTGTTTGAACATGCTACTGAAATCATATGAAAACTTTACAAACTTCATTATCTTCATTCAAGTGAACAATGAATGCATGCCCGCTTGTCCCAACGTACTTGCGTTACCATTAAGACATTTTGTCAAATATGTAGAAGGCATGCGATTGGGAAAACTAGTCTTGACTCTTAAGTGAAGGTACATCTCAGCTCACCTTAAATGTGCTCCTCAATTGGCTCAATGATGCCCAATTGAACAGCTTAATATAGCTTAATAGAACCAATTTACTTCAAGTGGTATAATCAATATTCAACCAACTCAAATATAACCCGGTTAGGACTTAAACTTAGCTAAAAATATAAAACGACCTTCCTTGGATTTTTTGCTCTAATTCGTGCTATACAATTAAATACTTATTCATAATTAAACTATTGAAGTCATTAGGATTACCAGACAACAAATCAGAAATCGTGAGTTCACTATTCACCTTATTCATCTTTGTAGAATCCTCGTTCTTCAATATCCATTTCAAGAACTAGTGTAAAACTCCAATAAAATGGTGATTTCTACTTCACATTATATTCTAGATACCTATTCCATAGTTGTGTTCAAGTATAAAGTGGAGAAATTATCTCTTGGATTCAAAATCCTAGCTTGAGCTTTGAAAGTGATTCTTAAGATTGGGGTAATTCCTATGGATTTTGATCCCTATTATCTGTTAGTATTAACATCATATAGTGTTAATTCATCATAAATGTACCAAGAAACTCATCTTTAATGTATATTTATTGCACCCACCTGAGAGCTAGGACTTAATATCACCAAATACGAATTGCGCGTGAGCTTCCTATTTTTCCAACTCTCTGTCCAACTCTGGTGCCTCGAATGAGGTACCACGCGTTGCGCATGTCTGGTTGGTTTCCCTTCCCATCTCACACGATTGCTCTTCCTTTTTCCTTTTATCTCCTTTTCGGATTTTCCTCTTGATCAATATTTTTTCCTTCTCAGAATACCTTATAAAGTTTCTCACATAATATTCTCATAATTTAGGTATATTTGTATAACTTTATTTGACGTTTGAATTATTTTTAGTTGAATACCCGCACCCGTATCCGTACCTGGATCTGTATCGCTGAATCATAAAATTTTGATCATGAACGATCCGACTTAAAGATCTCGCACCCATATTGGACACTCGCACCTTAGTCCAGCAACTTAGAAACTATCTCACTATGACTCGATTTGACATTCCTTTCCCCGTAAGTGTTGCAAGTCTGTTCTTGGATTCTACTTGTGATTGTCATTGGAATATAATTATTCGTTTCCGTCAATACATAAATCTGCTCCAGGTAAAGGCTACTTTACAAAAATCAAGGACATGAGCTAATTGTTGGATATACAGATGAATATTAGGCATGCTGCCTGCCAAAAGACTATCCACCTTTGGATACTTATTCTTACAACAACAACAATAACCCAGTATTATCCTACACCGTGGGGTCTGGGGAGGGTAGTGTGTACGCAGATCTTACCGCTACCTTGTGAAGATAGAGAGGTTGTTTTCAGTAGACTCTAAGCTTAGGAAATCATAAGCACCACATTAATGAAAAGATAGAAAAGAAGGACAACACCAAAAAGCCATATAAAAGCAGCATAAAAAACAACAAGATAATAAGATGACCAAAATGAAAGAAAACGAGGGGTAGTCATAGAAACCTACTCCTAACATAATGCGAGAGTGCGTACTAATACTTTAGGTATGAACAATCTAGACCACCTACCCTACTATCCTAATCCTCGACCTCCACACCTTCCTATCAAGGGTCATGTCCTTGGTCAGCTGAAGCTGCGCCATGTCTTTGCCTAATTACCTCTCCCCACTTCTTCTTCGGTTTACCTCTACTTCTCCTTCTCCGTAGGCACTCCAATGTCAACCTTTCACACCTCATCACCAGCGCGTCTGTGCTCCTCCTCAAATGTCCAAACCACCTAAGTCTCGCTTCCCGCATCTTGTCCTCAGTACGGGCAACACCCATCTTGTTGCGAATAACCTCATTCCTAATCCTTTCTAACCTGGTGTACCCTCACATCCATCTCAACATCCTCATCTCCGTTACCTTCATCTTCTGGACATAAGCGATCTTGACTGGAGAAATTTGGTTTCTTGCCAAAGTAAGAAACAAAATGTAGTTGCAAGATTCAGTGCAGAAGTAGAATATCAGGTTGTGACTGTGGCTTCTTGTCAATCATATGATCAAGCAACTACTAAAAGAATTGAAATTTGGAGAGATCGGTCAAATGACTTGTGTTTGATAATTAGGCTGCACTTCACATCGCATCAAATCTAGTGTTTCGTGGGAGGACCAAGATAAAGAAATCGATTGTCATTTTATCATAGTAAAGATATTCTCAGGAGACATCATTACAAAGTTTGTGAAGTCAAATAGTCAACTTTTAGATAAATGTAGCATACTTGGTACATACGATTTGTATGCATCAGCTTGAGTGGGGGTGTTAGGATTTTGTAAATATTGTGCATATCATTTAGGATCAATTAGAGTGATTCATTTCCTTTAACCATGAATTATAGTTGATTTCCTTTTCTTTCTTAGGACACGTGCTGTACTATTTAACCCCAATTAGTTGAGTGAATAACATACAATGAGTTCTCTCGCATAGTTTGTGCAATTTTATCAATTTCTGAAACTAAGTGAGCGTTTGGGATAAGAACTGTAAAATTCCTGGAAAAAGTGAAAAACATTTCGAGTGAAAATGGTATTTGAAAATTAGAGTTGTGTTTGGACATGAATATAATTTTGGGTTGTTTTTGAATTTTTGTGAGTGATCTTATTCAAAATTTTGAAAAACTGTTTTTTTGAGTTTTTCAAATTTTCGAAAAATTCAAAAATTCATCTTCAAGTGAAATTTGATAATTTTATGGCCAAACACTAATTTTGAAAAAAAAGTAAAAAAATTTCATGGCCAAACAGGCTCTAAATTATTTGGCTCAGATTTTGTCTGATTCGCATAAATTATCTCGAGGATTGTGACAAAAATCACTAGCTGAATTTCTTCTTATCTTCCTACTCCTGAGAATTATTCAGTACCTGTGCTATGGGAGGTAGCAGGTACCCAGTAGAATAGTCGAGTTGCGTGCAAGCTGGTTCGAACACTAGCGTTATCCAAAAAAAAAACTGTTGGAATTGTATCTGTTTATCTAGTATAACCTGATTACCTTGCTGAGTTAATTAACCTTATGCTCAGCCTAGTCCCATCACCAAAAAGATTTCCATTAAAATCATCAAACAAATCATAAGTAGATTGTGAGAAAGCACGGGAGAAAGAAAATATATTATTGATGTTTTTATTCAATACAAGAAGTCCTTATTTATAACTATATTCTATAAGCACATACTACACTTCTACCAATGTGGGACAAGACTCTATTATATACATACTCTATTATATACATATCTATAAAACTAACACTCCCCCTCAAGCCGGTGCATATAAATCATATGTACCGAGCTTGTTACATATATAACCAATACGAGTACCAGTTAGGGACTTGGTGAAAATATCTGCAAGCTGATCATTCGACCTCACAAACTTTGTAGTAATCTCTCCTGAGAGTATCTGTTCTCTGATGAAATGACAATCAATCTCAATGTGTTTAGTTCTCTCATGGAACACCGGATTTGATGCAATATGAAGGGCGGCTTGATTATCGCACACAAGTTCCATCTGACTGATTTCACCAAATTTCAACTCCTTGAGTAATTGTTTGGTCCATATTAGCTCACATGTTGCCATAGCCATCGCTCGATATTCTGCTTCTGCACTAGAGCGAGCAACTACATTCTGTTTCTTACTCTT